>JAUZNK010060829.1:0-31482 GCA_035046665.1 Euphysa ruthae
ATATATCGAAAACAAATATATAAGAATTGTAGCAAAATTTTTCTATTTAGTAACAATAGTGCTATTTGATCATGCACATAATACATTGTTTTTCTCAATATTACAATTTTTCCAAGTTATTCCAATTTATAACGATTATATAAAACAAAAGTATCAACGAATTTCAATAGGAGTAATCAAATTTACAAAATACACCAAAATTTCAGATTAATTATAAATCAACGCATAAAATTCGGTTTGGATTGAAAACTCAATGAACAGATTAAGTGGTGAGAATCTGTTCACTTTTAGTTAGTAATGCGAATTTTTTGACTAAAGAATTTCTTTTAAGATTTGATACAAAAACGTGGTCTAGTTGTTAATGTTTTGTGTTACGAGGCATAAGGCCAGTGCTTGAATCCGTATAACAACCAATTTTTTTCAAGGTGAAGCCGCTATCTAATTTTGGGGACATGATATATAGCAGAAATTATTGTAAATATGTTCAAATAAAAGGAAAAAAGCAAACTCTCAGTGACTAATGGCCCACAAGGCTTTCTTTACTCAATCACACCATGGTCACTTTTTCTTTAATCAATTACATCATGGCCATATTTTTTTAAATCAATTACAACATGGTGAAATTTTTTCTTTCTAATTTTATCTTAATCAAAACTCCATTATAAAAGATGAATAAAGCATTATTCCATAATGATGAAGCAAAACATTTCTCTCCAATTTAACATTCCGAAGTTTGCCTGGGAGTATTTTAATAACTACCAAATTGTATTTTATTATCTGGGAACACAAGCTATAAGCGACTAAATAGCAATATAATAATCTACCAACACAAATAAAGCAACTTCATAGTAATCTTCCAAAGAATGACAAAATGTAAATTTTCTTCCAAGAAATTTCCAAACTATTATATAAAAATTTACTAAAAGAAACTTGTCAATCATTTAATTTCACTGAATATTCAAACATGTCAGTTTTAATTGGTAAACCATATGGGTGTAAAGAAGGTGATTCTATAGCTTCAAGCATGGTTTAAAACAAAATAGAGAAAGCTTTTAGAGAGAATTTCAAAAACATTATTTTCGGTTCAAAAATCACTATATTTGGATTCAGCACCAATAAAACAAGTTTTTCGTTTATCTTTTATAAATAAGTCGCTTCTTGCAAGGCTAGGAAACTAGACTGGAGACCATGATCCAAAGAGAAACAGTCAGAATACAGAGAACTCCACAAGCAAGCAGTACGTGGGAGAAGCTTGATGAATAAAGGTTTTTTTGTGAAATTTAGGGACCTGCACTGTTAAAGGATGTGTAGCAGGTGAAAGCCTTGTAGTCCTTGAAAAAATCTTAAGTGAAGTTGTTATATTTGTAGGAATATTTGTAGAACAAAATTGGTAGTCATGTAAAAAAAAAAAGAAGAAAAAAAGTCTTCAACAGGTAACCAAGCGGTGAATAGAAACCCTTTTGGTTTTCTAGCTTTATGGAAAATTTCATAAAAATATAATGATCGGTTTTTAAAAATTTCAAAAATACTACTTTAGGTTCAAAAATGATCATATTCTTGAAAGGCAGTCATACTTGACAAAAGAAGCCTTCTACGGTCCTCTAACTTCGTGCAAAATTTCAAAAGGAATACCAAATAAATTTCAAGAAAAGTTTCAGGAAAACGTAAAGACGTTTCGAGAAAATTTGAAAAATGTAGATTTTAGGCCTAAAATGACCATATTTGCTTTTAAGTTAAAGTAAGTAAGTAATGATTCATTTACCAGTGACAATCACAAAACTAACTACACAATAATTATAAATAAACATGAAATAATATATATACATATCATATTACAAAAAAATAAATATTACTCAATAGCGATGGCTAAACAAACTATTTGAATTAGTTTAAAACTATATATATACTTAGTGAGCAAAAACACAAATTCCTGGATGCGACATTACAGAACTTGAAAGTGCAAAAAAACTATAAATTGAAACGTTGAGAGCAATAGCCCATGCCCCAAGCAGAACCTGCCGGTGCCAGTACAGCCTAATCAAAACAAACAGAAATGATCGTATAACACGAAAGATTACAAATCATTGAAAATTTTTTTAAACAAATAGTAAAACTGAACTCTGTTCAGTTCAAGGAAACATTAATACCTCTATTACTGTATGTTTCAGAAGAAATATTAGCAAGAGAATTTAATCATTTATTCCATTACGTTAACTTAAAAATTACTTAACAGAATAAGTAACGCTATTAAAGTTGGGAACGAAAAGGTTACCATAAACAGCCCGACATGTCGAGTACTTACGAAACGTACAACTTTTAATAAAGAAGTTTGAAATAGCAGACGGAAGTAATAATTTCGTAGAGTCATAAATAAACATTATATTAGCAATTTTATCAAGAGAAGTAAAGATAGGAACGCCAAATTCTAAAAATGCAGCAGAAGTATCACATGGAAAATGTTGAAAATTTATTATTCTAAAAAAGCAGCGTAGAAGTGAAAGTATTTTATCATTGATGGCCTCTGTATTGACCCAAGACCTGACAACAGTAATTTAAGTGAGATTGGAAAATTGCGAAGTAGAGAGACCTAAGAGTGACTTTATCAAAGCAATGTCTTCCTTTACAAAGCATGCTATTAGACCTGCTAAGTTTCTTACGAAGTTGATTAACACAAAGTTTTCATGAACGATTATTATCAATTAAAACTCCAAGATATTTTATACAAGAAGATGGAAAAATACGTTTATTATTAAGCTTGATTTTTATATCAAGTTTGGCTAATTTCCTTTGATTTTTGAATATAATGAACTCAGTTTTATCAATGTTTAAAGATATAAGATTAGCATTTAACTAATCAACTAAACCACGAAGATCGTAATTAACTTTCTTAAACAATAACCTTGATGACTTGTTGATACATAACAAATGTTTTATTGAATGACTTACGTCATTAACATAAAATAATAACGGACCAAGAACAAAGCATTGAAGTACACAACAACTAATTGCACGTCGAGAAGATTCAAAACCGTTTATAGACACAAATTAGTTAAAATTGGTTAAATAGGACCAGAATCGATGACTCTATTTCCCACGTAATCCATAATGTTTTAGTTTTGCACCCAGAATATTATGATCAATAGCGACAAAAGCTTTTTGAAGATCGATAAATATACCACAAACAAAAAGAGATTTTCAACAATCAAGAGCTTTTCTTATTAGTTCTGTTATACTTACCAATGAGTGAGATGTAGAATGTTTAGCACGAAAACCAAATTGGAGATAATTTAGGCAATTATAAACACCGATGACGATTTCAATATATCAGGAAAAACACCTGTTTCAAAAGATTGAACAAATTAGAGAGGTCGATAGAAATCTTATTTTTAAATGCTTTCAAAATATTAACAGGTATGCTATAAGGTCCTGATCCCTTTCCAGATTTAAGGTTATCAATTAAAATAGAGTTTTTTTAAACAACACAAAAAAAAATACTGAGAATAAGCTTTACAGACGAACAAACGAATAATCAAACGAACGAAAATGCATGGGTGAATTCACTGGATCCTCTCGAAAAAGCAGCATCGCCTGTTCTATTACAACTTTATTCTAACTATTGTTTACAATTACAACAATATTATCGAATTATGAATTCTGTCTCGCATATGTAAGACCAGAAGGTACTTTACGAAAATTGGCTCAGGTACGCACTCTACTGGTCTAGATAAAAAAAATTACAGGTCATTAAACTTCATTTAACAAGTCTCTTGCAATAAAGAGCAAACAATTATCAAATAAAAAAAAAAAAAAAAAAAAAAAAAAAAAAAAATCTATGCACTTGGCAATAATTACTGTCTTTGGGTGTTTTACCGTCTAAAATTTAACTTTACCTGTAAGTGCAAGTTTTATACCAACGAGTGGATCAGCTATACGAGGAAGTGCTATTCCAGGTGTATCTATAATGCGAATCAATGGTTTTGTCGATATCTAAAGCATCATGAAGACAAACAAATATTTAAACTTTCATCAGTGTGTTTCTAAAAATATATTTTACAAAAGTAACACATTAACTCAAATAAATTTTATCAAAGGTTTTTTAAAGCTCTATGGACGTGCAATTCAATGCCAGTTGCATCTGACAGCATGAAATTATCAACATAAATCGCATACAGTTTATCTATGCAACCAAACGCGATAGGAAGAGGATATTAAATAAAGTTCAATTAAATAACCTATTTGCAGCCAGCACACACACATACACAAATATCCACTCCATACTTAAATGATAGCATCCCATGGGTATTCTCCAAACTCCTTGAGTTATCCACAAAATTTTACAAGCAGCCAAGTATTTCCTTAAATAAGAAATTACTTCACACCAGCACCTATTCAAGAGAAGTTAGAACAAACGAGCATTGAAAATAAAAACTTTAAATAATTTATTTTTATTAAATATCAATTATAAAAAGTATTTCCCTTACATTAATCATATTCAAGACTGATTTCGTCACCCCAGGTTTCTTTCCTACTTGAGTTGCTTTACCGCCTAAAAATAAATTTTATAAAAACCTAAATATAGTTTGTAATACGAACTACAACATATAGTATAGCTAAACAAACTTTTCAAGATTACTTATAACTGAAAACAGTTACTGTCATTATTTTGAGGCTGAAAATCACCTTCATTTGCCTAAAATTTTTTATTGCAGATTTTCTTAAAAAGCGGTCGTAATGGAAATAAGGAATTTGTTTCTGGAATTTTAATGAAAAGTAAAAAAAAAAATCAGGGATTTGATGACAAAGATTAAAATATAAATAATTTTTAAATTATAAAACTAATTTTTATTTTTTATACAAAAATTTTTAAACTATCACATTAAATGCATTTACGATATCATTAATCGATTTTATTAACAGAAGACCCAAACCAGCCTTTCAATCCACATAAGGTGGTCAAGTGCTGATCACTGACTTATCATCAATAAGTATTACAATCGATATTAGCTTTATAAGTAGACTGGTATGTACCTACATCCATATAATGTCTTCTTGCAGAGTTAATGAATGATGACTTGCCAACATTTGGTATACCACACAGCAAAACCTTGTAATGTTTATCGAGCAGACTCACCTCGGGTTTATTGTTCTAGATTTAACAAGAATTTAGTGACATATACACACCGGAAGTGTGAAGAATTTTAAAAAAACCCCACCATATAAAAATTGTCTAACCACCCATTTTTTTTACAACCTTTGATTTTTGAAGAGAATGTTCACTGATTGGGACACAGAACCTTCTTTATTCTTTTAAATGTCAAATATTAACCATGTTATTTGATCTTATGTAAGCTCTTGGATACTAGAAAATATTTGCATAAAACAACTAAAAGTCAGAACATGCATTTTGACCAACATGTATTGTTTTGTTAATTTTTTCAATTAAATTTTTATTTTAAGAAAATACAGTTCATTCCAGATAACCTAAACATTTATATCACCTTTGGACACTTGAACTTTACATGCTTTGGATAAAAGTCAAATGATTTATATATATATATATATATATATATATATTTTTTTTTCGGTGGCCAAAAAAGGACAATATTTAGGTCTAGATGTTATTATTTTTGATAAATCTAAATATTGACCTTATACCTTCTCATGCTAAAATTATTAGTTGGTAGGAATTTCAGTTAAAAAGCAAAGATGTCCAAAATGCTTTTCAAACTTTTTGTAACCGATAAGGTAAAAGAACTAACAGGAAATGTCTGGAAAGCTCAAAATGGCTTATTTTACATCTTCTACAATCCTCTAGCTTCATGAAAAAAATTAAATCTTGTTATTTTTGTTATTTATGTTATTTTTGGGCAGATTTAACAAAATTTCGGATTATAAAACATAAGTTTTGAGAGCTTCACATAAAAAATAATCCCCATGAATGGAGGGCTTAAAGAATCTAAAATTTTAACAGCTTGAAAATAAGTTCTTAAAGAAATTGTACTTAAACTTCCAGTCTCTCCTATGTGATTAACGGGCCATCTAAGATAGCATGTAACGTTCTCTTAAGATTTTTAAGATTAAGTTCTTTAAAACTTTCCTAAAAAGCATCCAACTAGGAGTGAGGATTAATCTTGAGAATATAATTGAATTTTTCTGATCTGTAAGAAATTTAGGTACTTCACAGAACAAAATTCAACAAAACTTGATACAAGTTCTAGTAATGATGACTGGGCACTCGTATTCACTAAAGTATTGAGCCAACTTGAAGCTTATACTCCATTGAGTGCCTATTAAGTTTCTATTTAGTGCGTGATCAAAAGTTAACAAACGGAGACCACCAATATTTTGGTAAAACACCAGCATAAACAAAAATATAAATCATTAATACCTTAAGAGCTTCCTCTTTGTTTGACTTGATGAATATTTTATTTAACGCAGGTAATATCTATGAAAAGGTTTTAAACAGTTAAACATTCCAAAGATGTTGCAATTCAGCTAATAATGTGATTTGTGTTAAAACCAAAAAAAAACCTTAATAAAGTTTGATAAAAAAAGAAGTAAAAACGCTATGCACCACTAGCCCCACAACCTTGGCAAGCTTTTTATTAACACTTAAAACTTTTGCAGGAAATAGATTATTAACAGCATACACATCAAGAAAAAAAATCCGTTTTAAGACTGACGCGACCAATTTAATATTTTAATCATACAACAAATTTTGAACTAAATTTTCATTTAATCTCAGATAATCCAATCATTCGAACACAATAACCAATTTTAATACTTTGAACATAGTCCTAAATTTTTCAAAGTGATTTCAAAGTCATATATTCTATTGTAAACTTAGCGTTGAGTTTGAAGTAAAAAAATAAAACTTCTTGGACATAACATTCACCTTGTTAGCAGATTGTACAAAGTGAGTCTTGCTGTTTGTGAATATGACAGGTGTTTCTGTTGATGACAGCATTTTAGACAGTTCCTAAACATGCAACGTATTTATTAGATAGCTTTATACGTTAACAATCGAATTTTTACTCTGTCAAACGAATTTTAATAGATCCTTAATAACATCTGTAAAAAAAATACAGTAATAAGTGAAAGAACAAAATGAAACATATATCTTAACATCGATAGAGCTTGTAACATATCCTTGAAGTCCAATAAAATACAAAAATGAGCGATTAATGTTGATAGACCTTGTACAATTTAGATCATTTTTTAAAGACTATTTCCACAAAGCTCTGAATTCACACCCTTTTTTTTTGTAGAAAATCTTTGTATTTTCAGTTATCATCATCATAAATAAACTTAAAAAATTGCAGTAGTAATACCCTCTTTAAACAATTTAACTTTTAAGTTTCACATTTTTTTCCGCATAAAAATCAAAATATCCAAAAAAATTATGTTCTGATAGTTAATTAAAGAGCATTTAAAAGTTACCGCAATAAAAAAAAAAAAAAACAGCAATAAAATTGGATTATTCTTTGTGGCATTATGGAATAAAGTATAAATGTTGGTAAAATGAACACATTCAGCATTCATGCCATTCGGCAGATCAGTTCTTTTCGATTGCGCAAAATAAACAAACGTTAAAAACGGAGCACTGCAATATGATTTCACTTTGAATTCATGTTTTATTTCGTTTTAATTTGTATCAGAAAATTACGGTAGATGTACTGATGCAAAAATAGACAGTTTAACAACTGACAGTTGAGATCTGGAGCATCAAAACCTGCTAAATTACAAACTAGCTCTTCTTGGAAGTTTTGCAATGAACATCTTTACAGATTTTTTAACAAAATATTGTCAGGATTATTTGAACAATAAAGCTGAAATAGATTATAGCCATTTATGACAGCAACTGTTTCTTATTTACCTTCAATCTTAATTTTACACATTACTAGAACATTAACAATATCAATTGACAATAACATTGTAAGGTAGCCATTTTAGTTATCTTTCAAGCCACTGAGAAAGAAGGCAACATATATATAAAAAAAATGAATTAGCTTAATCTTTCCGAGCTTAGACACAAATCAAAAAATATAAAAAGGATTTGTATCAGCAATGGTGTACAGGTGGTTGCACCCCAAAATGTATATACCATATATACCTAAAAGGCTGGTTTATACACCTTTAACATTAACAGAATCGAAATGGGCCTACCAAATAAAATACTGATTTCCATTTATTAAGGACCTTTCTTTGGATAATGAATAAGCTATATTTTTAAGCTTAATTAAGCTCTATTTTAAGTAATAACTGCTCTTCCTCCATAAAATAATATTACAGGTTTTCAAAAGCAAAATAAAATATTATCAGGGTAGCTTGAATAAAATGTTGTCTAATCTTAGATTTTTTCATATAAAACATGATAGAAATACAAAAGAATAGTTTTTAGATAGGAAATAGTCGTTGGCTTACAATAATATATACCTTAGTGGCTGAGGCATCAGCAAGATCAATTTTGTTCATAAGTATAATTCGTGGCTTTCTTACATATAAATCTTCAAAATCAGGGTTACTGCATGACAATGGGACCTAAAGAGAATTAAGATTAAATACAGATACATACTGCAGAATATATCTGAGAAATTATTGAAAAAAAAATTAATCCTGGTACCAGCAAGTCAGTTACCAAAAAAACACAAACAATATAACAGTTCATTAAAATTTTTAAGTAACTGCCAAATTAACTTTATATATGAAAAACCATTGCAAAATAACATAAAATAATACAGAAGTAGGTTTTTAAATCTAAACTTGACAATGCTTTCTTGCAAAAGTGATATGATATCTAAGATAAACAATACGCTGGCATAATGGTCATCATAAATATATGTCAGTGACAAATCTTTTACATTTAAATAACAACTCAGTTTCAATAGCAGGCAGCTGCAAAGAAACTGTGATTGGAATAACAAAGAAATCTATTATCACAAACTTGATACATTGATAAGTCACTATAGTTGTATAACGCAAGTTAAAGTAAACTTGTTGAGCATCATCAATAAGAGGAAGGAAACGTAATGCAATGTGAAGACAAGAGCAGTTTTAAACAAGTAGTTAAAATGGATTTCTTTTTTCCAAAAAAATAAACTTGTATCAACAAGATTTATATTTGTTATTATTAATTTTTGTATTTTTTTGAAATGTTCTTCTTTTAACATGATTATTAAAGTAGTAAATACCTGCAGTACAAATGAAGCCCAACAAAATGCCACAAAATTTAAAATTATTTCATAAAATTTGTTGTTCTGTTTAGATGAGAATTTAATATCTTCTAAATAAAACAAGCTTAAAAATAAAAGCATATAATGGCAAGTAAAATAAGCTATCAGCTTAATTAATAAGTCATCTATTATTCAGAATTTTTGAAGAATGAAAAAAGATTTGAAACCATTATTTTTATTAATTAATAATAGAATAAATCGTCTATCCATGGTAACAAAAATCACTTAATTCTGCAAAATCAAAAAAAAAAAACCTTGTTATTTCATATTCTTTAATTTGGCATGATACAACCTTGACCTTGATTTATATTTCTTTTCAATTTGAATCTTTTTTTTTAGAATATTCTGCAAAATAACTTGATTCAGCAAACAAAAGACAATATTTATTAGATAAACATAATTATAGTTTAGATCATGAAAGAGTTTCTGAAAGGCATCAACAGGTTAATAAATAATTTTTCAAAAAAGTTTTTGTTTCATTAGAATACACCATGTTTATTATTAAAAAAAAAGAAAAAAAAAAAAAACGCTATTTCCAGAAAATGCTTTATCTCTCTTCATACATCAGGATTGAGCTCTATTAAATTTACAAAACCACCGACAAGTAAAATCGAACTAGAACTTCATTTCTCATTAAAAAATTTAAAAAAACAAAAAAAATTCTTTTTGAACAAAAAATTTTTTTGGTCTAGTTCATGGACAGGCAAATTTTCAAAATGGCTGACTTAGTCAATTTTAAAACCAAAACCAATAAGGAATCAAAAATGGGATCCTTAATTTTATATATCATTTAGGTTTATATATACAACCAGGAAAATCATCAAAAGATTTTCCTTTACAAATTCCCATAAAATAATGTGTTGGATAAATTCAACTTACTCTTGCATCTCGAATCTCAATTACACAATCACAGCGCATCACCTTTGCTCTCATCATTCTCAAACCTAGAAGTTGATATTTTTGGAAAAAAGCTGATATTTAAATGCAACCAAAAAACCAAGTAAAATTTTCAAGATTTATTAAAACTGATAGGGCCGCTCAAAGGCCACAAGTTTATTTTTTGCAAAGATGTTGGTTAAATCAAAAAAAGAAATCGATTTCAGCGTAACCAATGTGAGCATTTTAATAAAGATAAACGTAATCAGTGTTTCTTGTTTCAAAAATTTTCGACAAGCATTGATACTATATACCAGAAATTTAGAATGCTAATTGAGCAGAAAATATGTTTTTGACATAATATATATCTATCTTAGTTAATTATTATACATATTTATATATTAATATGATACATAAAAAACATTTTTGGCAGCCTAGCAATGTAAGAAAACATACCATTAACTGCCCTGGAATATACGTCTTCCCAATTTCTTACAAAACTAACTATTTCGAATTATATTACTGGTATTAAAATGCTTAAAACTGATTGGTTTAATATATTACCAATATTTTTAGATAGTGTCCAATACCTTTTAACTCATTTTGTTTGGATTTGATCAGTTTTAGATAATTACAAAATACAGCCACAGCAACGTTGCACATATATATGTATATATATATTTTTAAATTTTCTTACTTTTTCATCTTCCTAAATCTGGATTTAAAAAAAAGAAAAAAAAAAAAAGAAAAAAAAAAATAGCTTTTGCATTCAATACATCTTTAAATTTTATGTCTGACCACAAAAAGAAATGATTTTTCTTCTCTGTACTTATTTAAGCAAGAACAAGCAAATCTTAAAATCTATTTGAATATATAGTGACCAACTGATTCAAAATAATTATTAGTTGTTACAGTAGAAAGTAATTCTATAATTTTAATAACTTTCTGTATCAAAAGGTTGAACTCTGCTAGCTGAAAACCTTAAACAATTTTCATGTTATAAGAGATTGAAGATATGGTTAGAAATGTAATCAAGGGCTATAATTTATATAGTCACTTCTCAGTATTCTTTTACAAATAGCAATCAGCATTAAAAAAAAAAAAAAAGCATAACTCTTCGAAATTTTTTCTGAATTGTCCGTACTTCAAATGTCTTTAAATTATGAGATCAATAACTTCCTTAAACTTTTTTGTAAAGGTGGGGATTCAATAATCAAATTCTGATCTTCAATTTTCAAAAATAGAATATCAAAATCAATTTTGCGTAAAAAGCAATGAGTCAGAAACGCAACTTTAAAAGTTAAAATGACTCTAGAGACAATGATAGAATATGAAAAACTCCAAGTTTATGTTAAAAACAAAGAAAAAAATTAGAGATTACATTTAAATGACAAGTTTAATTTTTTCAAAGAGCAAAAACGTGTTACAAACATATCTAAAAATATAATACCTTTAGCCATGTGAAACGGCACAACTCTATAAAACAAATCCTTGGTAAAGTAAATTGGGAATTCAAATATAGTACGCATTTCATTGATATCATTACTCTAAAAACTATAAAAATGACAAAGATAAAATTTGTTTGATCTTTGGTAAACTCAACATTTCAAAACAATAAAATTCTTACATTAACACTTTTATGCAAAGCACAAGAATTTGAGAGAAATTATTAGTGATAGTAAAACCTTAATTTAAGAATTAAGGGCTAAAAAAAACTGATGTGAAATAAATGTGAGCCTAATGCCTAATGTGAACTATTCATGGTCCAAGCCCATCTAAAATCAATCAACACTTTTTTTGTGTTTTCTTAATTTCAACAAAATCTTAAATTTGTGTGTTTTGTACAAAACATTTGAATTTATCAAAATTTTCTAATCTATATTCACATTTTATGTGTATAGTAGTGTATTTATAGGAAAATTTTCTTCACGATGGTATAAGTTAAACGATAGCTTTTATGAACAAGAATATCAAGCTTTTTCATTATTTTTAACTTCCACAAAAGTATTAACCTGGTCATTAAATTTCAGGATATGAATTCCAAAAAAATCATAATTTTTTTTTTTTAGAATTTTGACATTCAGGAAAACGATTCGGTTTGAAAGTAAACAATTGAAGATATACTTTTTATTAAATTCAAAATCTTTTCAGAGTCTCTGTTTTCCTGCAGCCACCCGACACTGTTTTATCTATACCCTAGATCATGGAATTTCAATCAAATCAATTGACGAATAATTTAAGCACAGTAGAACGGATGAAAAAAAATTGCGCTTGGTTAAAAAAATATCATTAAGTTATTTTAACTAAAAACTCATTGAAAATTTTTAACAGGAAAATTACTTTTAAAAATCAATATTAAAAAATTTAGTAAAGTTACACATTTTAGAGCTCTATGGAATTGATAAAATCAAATCAAACTTAATCTTTTAGATTTTTAAGAGTGATTTTAGTGGAAAGACAAGTGTATAAGCAATTATGAACAAGACTGTACTCCCTAATGAATTACATGGTCAAACAGCAAAGTCATCAATGAAATGTCTCAAACGAGCATTAGTTCCTTTTATAGGTTTATAAATTGTTTTTAATGGTTATTAATGCCTTGCCACAAAATAAACTGACTTCTATCTTACAACAAACAATTCTGGAAATATATATATATACATATATATATACAATAAATATATAAAAGTACTTCTTGATAAATACTCTCCTTGATTTAACAGAAGTTACCAATATTGCTAAATATATTTTTTAAATTTTAAAAATAATATAAAAACGATTACCCGATAAATTTTTCTTAAAACTGAGGGGTGAAAAGTTATCAAACTCTCATTATTTTACATATCCAAATGGTTTCCAAAATTACCTTTTATTTTTGCTTTACTATAGAGCGAATAGCTATCTTAGTTAGTAATAGTTTCCAATAAAAATCAATAAATAATATAAGTGGTTGTTCTCTAAAATAATCCTCATTAAACTTCTATTCTTGAATTGGTTACCATAACTGTTGGAATATTTAGTACAGGAAAAATATTTGAGACAATTCAACAAAGAAGTTATTATTATATGACCACAGGCTATTTTTTTCTTTCATAGAAATTTTTGAGTTAAAATATAAAAGTAATGGTCTTATTTTTTCAGAATTTATCATTGGCAATTTTTTAAAAAAGTATAAACCAGTAAAGATTCATTCGTTTACAGTAAATGCCAGAAACTGAAATATGTTTTTTTTTTTTTAAAACAAAAGAATATTGGAATAAAAGACATTCGATAGGCTGGATTGAAAATTAAAATTCAGCAAACAACTTTTCATTGTTGGAAACCTTGTTTGCTATACAATGTCTAAAATTGTGTCCAGCAAATTTAATATATAAAAAACAATGTTAAAAAATTATAGTGTAATTTTCAAGCTACTCTCTACCTTTTATTGTTGCTTTCACATCAAAGTGTAATGATAAAACTTAATATATACATTTAGAGTATGTACTCACTGGAGGTACCTTTGGTGATATCGCTAAGTATGTAAATGTAAATGATAAACTTTAAAATCTAAGTATAAGCTTTAAAAAATAATAAAATATATCTAAGAGAACAAGACAAAAATACAGACAGCAAAGTAAACATAATGGTATGAACCATTACGTTAACATTATGTTAACAAAGAAATCTTATTTTATGTTACATGAAATAATTTATCTGTATATGCATCAAAAAAATCGTCTCCATATAAGAAAATGAAGAATAAAAAACAAACCCAAACAAAGATTTTCAAAACTATTTGTTTTGAGAGTAAGTAGTAAGAAGAAATGATTATAATATAAAAACGTAATAATATAATATTAATTTAACAACAATATTAATATAATAATATCAATAATAATATTAATATTAAAAACAATAATATAAAAATCATTTAATGGGGGTCTTGCTTAAATGAAAATTCGTCAATGTAACATGTATGCAGAAAAGTTAGAATCATTCTCGAAATTTATTTGCGTGAGCAAAATATAAATATAACTATAAATAAAAATATCAATATAAGAGATTTTCTTGATATTTAAAGCTTAATATTCTATTTTGGAATGCATTTGAAAGGATACTTGGTCGCTCATTTACTTGAAAAAAAAAGTTAGATAGCCTTTTAGCATATTATTGAACTTTTGTGATATCAAAATATTAAAAGAAATTCTTTTACAAACCTATTCGCACAATAAGCTCTTTATATTTCTTCATTATTTTCTTCTCATTTAAGTTATTTTTGTCGGGGTCAGCAGGAAAGTCTCATCAATAAATTTCTTGCTATTCAACATCGTTCTCTCAGAATAAAAACATTTCTTCAATTTAGATTTAATTGTTTCTAAAAATTTTACTTAAAAGTACCTCCTCTTTCTGTTCTTGTTAAGGTTGCTAATATTGTGTTTGTTTTTGAATCCTTACAAAAAAAACCTTCAAGGCTTTATTCAAACTTTTTTATTAAAGATTTCACATTCATAACTATCCAACTTGTAACGCTTTGAACGAAAACCTCAGTTTACCTAGGCTTCGCAGCATTCGTTGCGGTAAGTATTCAACTAAGTATCAGTGTGTGACTGAATAGAACAGGTCATTGGGTATTATCATGCTTTTTTTTAACAGGCTATATGGAAAAATACCACATTTTATCTTTTCAGCTCTTCTCTTTCCAGTTCAATATAAATAAATAAATATATAAATATATATAAATAATAATATAAACTGAACTTGTGCAAAAAGAGGCTTCATGCATCCATATACGAGGAATTAAAAAACTAAATTAAAAATTACAACTATGGTTTTTAAATTTTTGTGATTTGGTTTAAAATCGCTGCATCAATTAATTCAATGTATGCAAAAATATTAGTATCCATTTCAAACGAGACAACCACATCTACACCTGTTTGAAGAGATATGGCAGGTATAAACAATATCTGTTGTGGTCTAATCCACCAGTAACGTCCCATGTTTACACCATTAACAACAACTACACCCTGAAAAATAAATACTTAAAATTTCAATTAATATTTTGTGTAACATGAAAGGTAAAACAAGTCAAATTTTAATGAATGCCACGGATTGGTAATGAATAATGACCCTTTAGGACAATACTTGTCCCTTTTTTGCCGAGCAAATAACACTCTATAACACTCTACGGTGCCCTAACTTAACACAATATTACAAAACTAAAAAAATGATTTTGAAAAAAACTCCGGATTCAAATATTTAGTAGGTAGCTATATGGGTATATGGTATATTTTTAGCTTCTTGAAAAATTAAACAAATAATCTTAAGAACATTTAAAAAATGTTGTTTTTATTATTTTTGGGGATAAAATCACTATATTGAATGTTCTAACCCAGTAAAACGTTGAAACAAAAATCTTCTGTGAAATTTAAAGAAGGTGGCCAAACTGATTTGTTCAAATCTATTGTTTATATTCAGTTGGTTTATCTTTTATAATTGGTCCTACCTGGTGTCTATTGTCAAGAAACTTTACTGAAAACTTTCATAATAATGAATGGATATCGAAAATTACAAAAATGGTATTTTTCTAAAAAATAAGTTTTTGACAGGTGGCCATTTATGTTAAAAGATGCTCTTTATGCTTTTTTTCTTTTTAACTTTCAAAGAAATTTTTTCAAAAGACACTCTCAAAAAATACTACCATTCTCAATTAAATTATAAAAAAATGACACTAAAGATGACACTTAAAACACTCAAATGCACACAAAAACTGCAAAATACCTGCATAAAGTTTTTGAATATGTATGAAATTAAACTTGAAATAATATCACAAATAAAAAAAATCTAGAATATTTATGATAACTGAGCAAATAATATATTTAATAATAAATATTTTATCCATGCAATAAAAGATAAACTTCACATGTTGAAAAAACTATCCGGGATTGTCATTATCATGCTTGTAAAAAAAGAGAGTAAAAACACGAAGTAAACAAAATAAGAGTATTTTGTTTGCCTGATGTTTTCACTTCTCAGTTTTTTAATTCTTTCTAACTTGCTGAGAAACTTGTTACAATCCAATCATTTCTCTACAACAGTTGAAATATGCATTCCTAAATCTCTGCTCAGAACTAACTAGGCTCCTTTATTTTATGGTCACCGACTAATCCAACTTCAAGTTTTTCCCAGAATAAATACATACACATCCAGTTTTAATTTCTGTAAGAACCCATGCCTTTATATTGAAGCGTGTAGTTTTTGAAAGAAAGACTTGACGAGAAAATACACAAGAGTTAGCGGTATCATGTTTTTATAATATATACATTTTGATCTGGCACATACAGATTTAAATTTAGTCACATGAAATATTATTATACATAAGCTATTAAATTATGGTTATCCTTTAAGTAAATCTTTCACCTCATTGTAAAAATGCAAGTAGTAATGACATTGTTACTTGTCCAAAACAAAAGACATAAAACACTGAAATGCAATGAAAATTTGCAGAAAAGCTGCATAAACTTTTTTGAATGTGTAAGAAATTAAACTTGAAATAATATCAAAACAAAACAATCTAGAATATTGATATATATTAAGCAAATAATATATTTTATAAAATGCCAGCTGCACCAACAGTTCAATTCAACATCCAAACGAAGAAAGATACACTTCAATTGTTGAACAATTTATCCGGGACAAAAAGGGAGTAAAAGCACCATGCAAACAAAATAAGAAATTTTGTTGGCATAGTGCTTTTATTCCACATTTCTGTAATTCTTTCTAACTTTTTTGAAAAAAAGCTTGCAGTCCAAAGGTTTCTCTTCAACAATTGGAATGTGTTTTCCAACATTCCTAAATCTCTGCTCAGAACTAAATACAGTCCTTTATTTTATGGTCACCGATTAGTCCAACTTCAAAATCCCAGAATAAATACATACATACCCAGTTTATATTTCTGTAACAACCCATGCCGTTATATCAAACAAAGCATGTCATTTTTGATGGAATGAATTGACGAGAAGATATTTTTTGACCCTTAATGGCATCATGCTCTCATCATTGTATATATTTTGATCTGGCACATACAGACTTAAATTTAGGCTCAATCTAGTCAAAAAATATTCTTGTTTAATCTAAAATCTTACCTTTTGTAAAGCTTTCACCTCATTGCAAAAATTCAAGTAGTGATGAAATTGTTTGTACATATCGAAACACTACTTTTCTGAAATTTGGTGGAGCAAAAAAAAAAAAAGAAAAAAAAAAAAATGCTTGTTTTCTTTTCCAACAAC
The DNA here is from genome assembly GCA_035046665.1 of Euphysa ruthae. Classification (NCBI taxonomy): domain Eukaryota; kingdom Metazoa; phylum Cnidaria; class Hydrozoa; order Anthoathecata; family Corymorphidae; genus Euphysa; species Euphysa ruthae. The sequence continues at coordinate 17,378 of JAUZNK010060829.1, forward strand.
CGAGCAGAAATGGTAATTCTATTATCCCAATTATAATCCACAAACCTACATAAATCTTCAATTTCTTATCAGATTCTGGTTTTAAGATATTTTGATATTGATAAGGAAAATTTTAAATGTAATGTTTAGCGTAACTATTTGTTTCTTTCACTAAAAACTCTAACATATGTTATGCAAGGTGCATTTCAAAAAAAAATTGGTGGTTTCACTTGCTTTCCATTATTTGGTAGGAGAGATTTTCTGAAAGTAGGGCCAGAACCAACAGAAAATTTAACAAAAATTCTTATATCTTCGGTCTTGGTCCACTTGCTTTGATTGTCCACATCCGTCAATATTCTTTTTTTTGCCCCCTTTTTTTTTAAAAATTTTGCTATTTGCTTTTCATTTTCCATTATCAGCCGTTTTTCTAATGGTCCGTCTAGAAAATTTTAATTATCTATAAGATTTGGAACAAATCTTTACCTTAAAATCATCTAAGGCCAATAGAATTTCATCATTTAGATGTTTATTTCACAGAGTTATTATTTAATATGAAAATTTAATCTGAAATGTACTTCAGAAGAACTGTAAGCCAATGTTACATGATTCAACTAAGTTAATCAGACTCATAATCCAGTGCTATTGGTTAAAATTAGAGAAATGATGACCCTGGAAGAAAAGGGTAAACATTAAATATTAACAAAAAAAAAAAAAAAAAAAAAAGAAAAAAAAAAAAAAAAAGAAAAAAAAACGAAAAATTTCAAAAAAAGTTCCAAAATTTCATCTCCATATTTGGGTCCAGTACCAAAACCTCATTTCCATATTTGGGTCCAGTACCAAAACCTCATTTCCATATTTGAGTCCAGTACCAAAACCTCATTTCCATATTTGGGTCCAGTACCAAAACTTTATTTCCATATATGGGTCCAGTATCAAAGGCCATTTAAATGAGAATATTTCCTCTAAATTCATGCAAAAATTAAAAAAAAAAAAAGCCATAGTTTGACCAAATTTCAGAAAGAAAAAATGAAGACTCAATAAGAAGTGTTTCAAACAGATGGACATGGCTTCATTGACTACATCCAAAGATGATTATCTGTTACGAAAGCTGTGCAAAACTTTTTGAATTAATTACGGGTAACAGTAATATATGCTTATGGGTGTCTTCAATCAATATCTGCAATTTATGCAATGATATAATGCAGTAGTGTGGCCTAGTGGTTAAGACACTGGTCTAGCAAACAGAGGTCATATTTTCTATACCAAAATTTTTAATGCTGGTGAAATTATATTTTTGCTGGCCTGTTGCTAAAAATTAAGTTAAAATATATCATCATTTATTATTTTTTTATATTTTTGGATCATTTATTCTTCTATAAAATGGATATTACAACTTACATGTTTTCACGCTATAAACTAATTAATAACATAAATTAAAAAAAAAAAAAATAAATATAAATAAATCAGAAAAAGAGGAAAACTCTTAGAAGGCCATAAAGACCTTATCATCGAGTACCTAGATATACATTGCGGTAATTTTTAGTTATTTGATTTCTAAATTAAAAAGGTTGTTCCTAGTAGTTATCCAAAACAATTACGTTTTTTATAAAAGCTTTCAAAGTAAGAATGGAAGTATCTATGTTTATTTCATGAGTGATAATAAGTTTATACCAATGATATCATCGTCCATGATAAGAAATATAAAAGCACAAATTTCTTTTTCTTTAAAAGAGAGGTTCGAATAATTTATTATGACAAGTATAAGAATTTTTATTTTATAGAGATTTTTAAAAACTTTAGGAACAGTATTAATTTTGATCTAAACAAAAATAAGAGTATTAAAAATATTTATTTCATAAACGTTCATTAATGTCATTAAAAAGTGGCTTGAATCCGCTAAACTTGTTTTCAGAATAGATAACGTGAAGAAAATGTTTTGAAATTTAAGTATACAATCAAGTTTACTTTTGAAAGTACTTTCCAAACAATATTAGCATAGACGATATAATAATGGATAAAAAAATAGTATAGTTGTTTTAATAAATACAAGTTTAATCAATACTTTGATTTATATATAATTCCAATCATTGCTGATATTTTGGTTTTAACACTAGCAATGTGATAACCTCATAAGAAATTTTTATCAACTAATACACCAGGAAATTCAGTTATTACAACCGAACCAATTGGCTAAGTCATGTAAAAAGGCGTACGAATAACATCAAAAATAAAGCTGAGTCTAACCTCGTCAACCAAAATGTAAGCTCTGTCATGAAACTTTGGCAATTTCAAAATATTTGCTTGGTTTGGTCTGCAATTAATTGGAGCTTCATACAAAACGTAACCATAATCAAACTCCAGATCTTCAACAGTTGGTGGAACGGAACTTGACTGCAGCAGTCTTTCATATTTTTTATCACTCACACCATCAAACAAAGAAATTACCTAACGAAAAAATAATGTTACAGAGTAAAAGGAATGCAGCATAAGCAGTATAAATAGACGGAAACTCAAATACTACTTTAAGTTTTAAACAAAACAATTTAGTTAACTAATTTAATTAAACTACCTATTAATTAGTTTTACTAACTTGGTCACGATAAAACTGCTCAAAATCAAGCAAATGTCATAAAAAATATTTGTTTTCTTGTGAACGTTTGTAAACGAGATCAAGAAAATAAAAGATTGCAAATAATATTTTTTGATGATGCAGCTAAAAGTATTTGAATATAAAAGTAGTAAAAATTTGAACATCATGAAGAAAATTTCATAAATACAAGAATTAAGAATTTTATTTATCTATATCCGTGAATTATCTATCTATCATGAATTTTATTTGAAAATATTTTTTTTTTATGAGCTTGTTTGTTTAGCTGATTTATCACAAGATGTTAATATTTTTTCATAAGAATCCACATTGTGAAGAATGCTTATCCACTTGGATAAAATAAGATCCTTTATTTTGACTTAATCAAAAACAATAGTCCACCTCAACCATCCTTAAAAACTCAATCAGTTTGATGGCTTACTTGATTCTGATTAGATTAAAATGCATTATTATATTATCTGACAGGCTAATTATAGATGCTCAATAATATTAATTGTTATCGTCAAGTGATTTTTTTTTCGGATTCAATAGCAAACAGTACAAGAAATATAACAGCTCTCATTCTTTGGTGTTTGTCCAGCGACCTGTAAAATGTTCTTGGTATTATAAACACTAGATTTTGTGCACAATAAATACCTTGGTGAAAAAATGTGCCTTGCTGACAGACTAAACTGACAGACAAAAGAAAAACTTTATAGGGTCAAGAAAGTCTCTAGAGCTTATTCAATTTTTATGGTATTGAAACTTTAGTTCAAAATTTTTCCATGTTTCATATCTTTCCTCGTAGCTATTTTCTGGTACCAGTTTTAAGATGGATCACATACTGGTTTGAGCATAGGAGCTATCTAAATCACATATGTAGATGTAAGGTGTGTACTTGGTTTGCAAATATATGGGCCAGCTCATAAAATGACAAGCAGGTTATAATTTTGAGCTAATTGAAGAAATGCAAAAAATTTTTATTTGTCAGTAAATTTGAACTCTTCTTCGGTTCATGAGAATTTCAAGGGATATAGCTGAAAGAACATACAATAAATACATAGCGCACTTTTACAGTGAGTGGATTAAAATAAAATGAATAATTGGAAAATTGCTTTTATGATTTTGTGAACTTGTTAAATTCCAACAAGGCATAGCTGGTGCACAAAAAAAGTAGTGTGACTTTGAGTTGATAATATGCAGAAGAACCTCATTACAACTAGTTGTTCGGCAAGGAAAAACTGTATAATCCTAACACCTACCAAAATAATAAATCCATCTTTATTTAGTATTTCTTTTAGAGTTGTTTCAATAAAACATAAACATTAACGGCTGTAAGGAAAAAAAAGTATTTTAAGTGCTTTTATGCCAGGGTCAAGAGAAAACTCATTTGACAATGTCAAGGATGAAAGCAAACCTTTTGAAAAACAAATCATAAAGAAAAATGCAGAATAAATTGTAGGCAATAAAATAATGAAATAAAAATATGATAATAACAAGAAAAGGAAAAAAAAAATCAGAAAGTTTTCATTAATCTAAGTTACCAAACGACTTAAAAACTAGACATTATATTCATCTCAGAAGTGAAAAAAACTTGAAAGTGAATTCCCAAGGAATAGTAATTAACAAAAGCAGATATAAGACACTCACGTTTGAATTGCATTAAGACCAGCCGTTTTCATTTTATACAAGCGATCTTCCCAATACTAATATGGAACTCTCATGTATTCATATAATGTATTGATCCATTAATGTAACGAAATGGTTTTCCATCTTTAAGAAATGTGTTGTTATCAATTGTAAAGTTCCTGCTCTGTAATCTTCCTTGAAAAATTGTCAATAAACACAATACCAATAGGTAAGAAAAAATTATTTTTTTATCAACTGGAAAACAATTACATCAAACCAAGACTTGTTTTGTAGGACAAATATAGCAGGGGAAAAATTACGCCTTTTTTTTTACCGATCCTGCTCAAATATATTGCTTAATGAATAAATAAAGAAAATGTAATTGTATTTGCAGCTTGAATTGAATTTTTTTTTTTTTTTCAGATATTGTCTGAAAAAAAATATTATATAAATAAAATAATGATAAGGCAAGGCTTAAACGGAAACGTAAAAAAGGATGTGCAGTATATAGTCCTGAATTATTGATTATGTGGAATTTTATTACTTGACACTATATTTTAATTTATAGCTACACTATCTACAAAATAAAGGAAATGGCAGTGTGAGTAGAGTTCTGAAGGTTAAAGATAGCTTTTTAAGGCTTTCACTTGCTTATTATGTCTCCAGAATAATGATAGGAAAAGTTAGAAAATCAATAATTATCAAATTAAATAGATTTTGTCCAAGGGGATATCTGTACTTTTCATTATATAGACTTGAATGAAAGAATGTAATAAACAGTGTGATGGGACATGTCATTCATAAAATGGGAGTCAGAAACCAAATTTAAATTAAAGAGGTATTCTGTTAAAAAATTAGGACAAGAAAAAACTCAAGTAAGAGAAGTTTTTAACTTCTTAAATGACTAAATTTTTAGAATAGAAACTTGAATAATTAAATTTAAAGATAGCCCTAAAATCAAGAGTTGCCCAATGAATCAAAAGACTCACATTGATATGAATCTAGCAGTTCTAGGGGTTCTTCATAAAGTTTGTTGGATTCTAATGATTGACCATACTGAGAAAACTTAACCCATACAGATATCCCGATATCCTAAACATACCTATATTATGTTCAACAGGAGAGTTCTTAAAACTGAAGGCCAGAGACTTTTGATTACCTTCTATTACAAATAACTCAGATATTAAAACCAACTATAATCCTGTTATAGAATTTTTGGAGTCTAATCAATATAGAATAAATAAGTAATTGCTCTGGAAGGGTAGACTCCAGTTTAGAGTTTACATACCAAACAAAACATCTTGTCAAGACCATAGTATTATTCCATTTTACGAAACAAGCTCCACCACTAACAAGCCGTGGTGGACCAATTAACGATAGCAACAATCCTCTATGTTTTACAGAAAGACATTTTGTTTCTCAGAAGAATTAAAACCGCAGAAGAAAGCGAAGTAAAGTGAAATGTTTTTTCGACTTGATTTTTACTTCCAATTTTTGTATTAGTTTTTGATACTCCATTTATAGATTAAAATCCACCATTTTATGCCTTAAAATTTTAATTTCCCCCACTTTATTTATTTTTTTTTTTTTTACCCAAGATGACTTTTGATAATTTTAAGAGTTTTTTGACTATTTTCAAGGAGTTGGTCCAAAAGAACCATAGGAGAACTGTTGAATATCGCACTTTCACATTACAGTACATCAATCATGCATCTCAAAAATGTCAAGTTGATCTCTACAATGTTAGATTTTTTAGTAAACTGGTTTACGATGATGTAACAAATTGAACAAAATTGTTGTGTGCTATAGATTTGGTACCAAAAAACTGTAGTGTATTTATTAATGTAAAATATTATTTTATTCCCTATTGAGTTTAATATTTCGTTGTGGTCAGTATGTCGATGTGCACAACGCTTTTTCCCTATTATATATAAGGAAATTTCAAAGAACTCAATAAAGTGAAAACTATAAAAATAGCCACTTTTATATAACCTTTGAATAGTAATTTACCTAAAAATATAATAGCATGTTTCTAGAAATACTGGGAAAAGAGCCTTTTTATCCGCCGAGTTTTTAAAACCCTTTCTACCAGATCACGCCTCGAGTGCGTGTATTTAGTGACCTTATTATTGCAGGTTATTGTTAGAGATAGCATTTTACTTGAACAAAAATTTGAGGTGTTTATCATCGGGTTGCAAAGTAGTAGCTGTGGTCAAACCAATTATAAATAGATGTCCAAGAGGAAATGTGTGAGATGGTAGCATCAAATGATGTTCTTCTCCATATCAGCTCTAGAAAAAGATCTCACGATCATGATATGGATTGCTCAACTTTTCTTATGAAATCAAATTCTTGTGTCTATAATGATGCCTTAACTTTTATGAGAATGCATAATAGATAAAAGAGCTTAAGATGCAGTCGACATGATGAAAACTGGGAAAGTCCAACATTAATCTCTTATGTCTTATATCTGGCACACAGACACCAGAAAAATTGGCACGGAGGCATGCCAAAACAAATGGCACGGCAGAAAAACTGGCACGCTTGGCACGAAAATAACCAGACTCATGCCAACACCATCATCAAAGTGAGAGATATGGCAATTAACCTAATCCAATAAATCTTTCAAGATTTCTAGTAAATCCAGCAGCTTTTCCAAAACCAGAACTGGTTAGTTGAGCAGGACAACGAATGGTTTCGTTGGAGTTTTTCTGACAGAAGATAAATTTAAGCCAGTCTATCTCTGAACCTTCACTTGGCAAAATATATTCACTGGAAACAACAACAACTCTTTTTTATTAAATATAATAAAAATCAAGCTAAGAAAGTATAAGCAAAATTATAAGAAGATATTTTAGATTCTTGGTAATACAATCTAACACTACTATAAATAAAACTCATTTACTTTACTTTGAACTCAAAAAAAAAAATCAAAATGAAAAAAAGGCTAATGTGAGTAAAATATCTAGTTTTGCTGCATAAAGAATTAAATAAATCAAAAGCTTTACATTTTCAGGTGATAGTCTTTTATTAAATAATTATTAGCATCAAGTTCTGTGCAATATAAGCACTAAGATGAATCTTTTTCAGATAAAAAATATTTGACCTAATGATGTTAAACCATCTTGAAAAGAACGCCACTTTGATGTTTTTCAAAGGGTCCATAGCTGAAATAGTTCTCCATATCGTGTACTATCTACGTGCACAATTTGGTGTTTTTAACACAAATCCCACAATTTCCTGAAAATGTGTCTAAAATTTGTGTTTTTTCTTGCATGTGCCATGTTCACAGTAGTGCCATTTCTTAATGAAAAATTATTTTATAATATCATTTTTTGTGTTTTTACAATACTAATATTGTAAAATACTATTATACTATATTATTGTAAATACCTATTATTGTAAATACTACAATAACTACAATAAGTAGTATTTACAAACAGTATTTTAAATACTAATATATTATATTAGTATTGTAAAAATACAAAAAATGAGATTATAAAATAATTTTTCAATAAGAAATGGCACTACTGTGAGTATGGCACATGCAAAAAAAAAAAAAAAAAAAAAAAAAAACATAATTTAGACTTTTAAATTTCCATCATTTTTTTAGAATTTAGTTCATTTTCTTGAAAAAGCAATTTTTTTTTTTTTTAACTTTTTTTGAAGGGCTAAAAGATTTTTTGAGTTTATGTCAGAACAATTACATTTATTTTATCTGAATGTATTACAACACTGTTCTTTCCAAAATAGGTATAAGCAAGTATGTCGCTCCACTATTTCAGAAGTTACAAATTTTTTTTCTAAAACGCCCAAAACCACTAAAAACGTTGTGCACTGCCTGTCAACAACAAAAAAATAAACGGAGTTTAAGGGTTAAAATGTTTTTAAGGACTCTCACATAAAAAAAAGTGATTTTTGTTGATTGAAGGATTAAATATAAACAATGATGACGGACAGTTTGCTGAAAGCTTTTAAGATATAAAAAATATTTCCACGCCGATTTAATTACTGAAATTAAAAATATACTTACCTTTCACTATTAACCAACACATCAACAAAAACAAAATAACACACAGTACTAAGCAATAAAATTATTTCTTTACATTCTGAGATTTTATTAACTATTATCTCATAATTACATGAAATATTACATAGATATAATTTAAAATATAAAAAAAAAAAACTAAAATATACAATAATTACAAAAATCAATACACAATGTTTGATTAGCACATTAATTAATGCCTGAATAAATAACAGGTTTTTGCCATAGTGGAAATCATTGAAAAATATAAAAAATTAAATTTTGAAAAAAGGCAGAAATTCCCAAATAATTGTTGGAAGGTAGCAATTTCGATCTAAAGATACTCACTAAGATCTTCTCACTTTACATAAAATAGAATCATGCGGCTCACAAAATGTTCTTTATTGCACTTTAACTTGAAGCAAAATTTAGAATAGTGAAAGGGTTAAATTAAACAAAAATATTAAAAATCTTTTTATTTCAAAAAAATTTTTTTAGATAAAAAAAGATCATGTTTCAGGTCCTCACCTAGAGTTCACAAGAATTTTCCGCAAGTAGCCATATGGGGTGAAAGATGTCCTCTATAGACTTTTAACTTGGTGTAAGATTTAAAAGAATAAAATATTAATGAATGAGTTTATATAAAATTTGAAAAATGTTTGCCTGAAACAAGCAAATTCTGGTTACTGAGAAAATGTGTTATGAATTGAAAGACAAGCAAAAATGGGTTCTTAAGACTCTGCCGGCTTCGTGAACACAAATTAAGTTCATGAACTACTTTAGCGATAAGAGCGCAATACACAAAAATTCTGGAAATGTCTGATATTTACAAAGAAAAAGTCAGATTACTTTTTTAAGGAATGTTCAGATTTAAAGTTCAGAAATATATTAAATTTTTATGCACTTAACTTTGCGAATCCTAGAAATTTTGATATCAATTTTATTAAATTTCGCAAACTATAGATTTTAATTTTGTATGTATTAAATTTGTCAAAATGTACCAAATTATTTCTCGAGATAATACCTTATCTTCAACTGCAATAATAATACTTTACCTTCAACTGCGATAGGAAAGTATTTGTTGCTTTTTTCTGTACAAAATATTTGAAGATAATAACAACAAAAAGTTTCATTTTTGAATTCATTGTACAAAATTTACTGAGAAGCCAAATTTCATACTTAATGTATTGTCTCTGTAAAATTTACTAACATCCATGTTCCTTAACGTTTTTAATAATCCTATTTGTCTAAAATCAAATTAAGTTCAGATTATTCATTAGATTAGGAAGAAATTAGGAAAATATTGTCTGAAATAACAACAGCAGACAACTTTAAAATATAATAGGATGTTAACTCGTGGCTGACAGTTTATCCTTATAGTATCGCAGCCTTTCAATGGCAGAATTTCTAAGCAAGATTTTTAAAATTATAACTTAATTTATTCAACTGATACTTTAACATTTAAAATTAATATATACATCTGGAATGAGAATTTGTTAAGTTACTTTGACTAAAAAACATAATTATTAGAAAGTATATTTATACTGCTGAATTTCATTTACAGAGGCTAAATTGAATCAAAACTTTAAATCTGAAACTCAAAGAAATATAAAAATGTACTTCTATGTGAAAATTTATAAGACCAAAAAAAGACTACTTAATTCATTGATTTTTTTTCAAGCAATATTTTAAACTCAATGACAAGTTCAGAAAATTGGAACGCAAAGATTTCTGGAAATTAACTTATCCGAAGTAAAATAAGTAAACAAGACTTATTCAGAACCAAGTTGCTGGAAACAATTATTTTGTTGAAAATAATACTTGATTATGGCAAATTATGGCAAAATTGGAATCATGTTTATAAACTTAAAGTATCAAAAAAATTTTTTTTTTAGAGAATTACTTTTTCATAAAAAAATCTCAATTTCTTATTTTTCCTTCTTCTTCTTCGATATTTCGATTATTAGCAAACTTTTCTTTTCTTTAATTTTGAGAATTAATTTTTTTAAACCAAAATAGTAAGTAAAAAAAAAGTGAAAAATATTTGTTTTTTTTATTTCAAAAAAAATTTATGAATAAAAAAGCTACTTAAAAAAGGTTTTTTATTAAAGATAGAAATTTACTAGGTTATAAAAAAAAAAACTGTCTTTTTATTATTACCCTTGATAAAAAAAAAAAAAAAATGAAAAAGAATAAAATAGCTTTGTTTTTTGGAAATGTACCACAGACTAATTTAATTTAGTTAAATATATGTAAAAGTTTTAAACAAATTACATCCTTTTTTATGTTTTGCTCCTAACAATGTTTTGGCTGATATTTACAAGGATCTTTTAATAAGTGCCCCCTTGCAAATGGGGATGGGAAGTGGCAGAGTTTTTAACTTTTAGAAATAAATTCATTTCTTACTTATAAGAATGAAACTACCTCAATTTGAATTGACTTTGTTTAAAACGTAATGCAAACTCAATCTGTCCAATAAGAGGCAGCTTTATACTATATAAGAAGAAATAAAAAACTATAATTTACAACTATGGTTTTTAAATTTTTGTGATTTAGTTTAAAATCGCTGTATCAATTAATTCAATGTATGCGTCACTGGCAGAAACCATAGTATCCGTTTCAAACAAAACAATCACATTTACACCTGTTTGAAGAGATGTAGCAGGTATAAACAGTGTCTGTTGTGGTCCAATCCACCAGTAACGTCCCATATTTATACCATTAACAACAACTAAGCCCTGAAAAATTAACACAGTTGCTGTCATAAGATCAACACACAAATATGGATCTTCTGAAAAACAAACAATCTATTAAAAGATGCTAGTATTGTAATCGAGAGAGGAAGTTTTAAATTTTTATTTTTAAGTAGTTAATCTGAAAATTGAGTATTAATTGTGTTCGAGGAAGCATCTTGTAATAGCTGGAGCTAATTAGTGCTTTGAAAGAATTTGCAGGAACTAATTAGATCTTTTTATAGCCTTTATTTTAGTATAAAAACAATAGATTTTCACTTGAAAGCAGGCACAGAATGAAAACATGGTTCTTAGTTTACTTCCATATATGTTTAGTTTTCAGTATATTTAACGTGTATTTCTTTGTATGTTTATGGAAAGTTTTTCCAGTAAGTTTCTATACTATTCTTATTTACAAAATTTTTTATGTAGTTTGTGTAATATATCTCTACACATTTTAGCAACCATCACACAGCCTTATGTGTTACTTGCATCCCCATGTGTTGTTGCCTACTGTTTCACCATTGTTATGTTATGTTTATATGATGATAACATATATAGCATTACATCTAGCCAATAATATTGTTTTCTAAGGAAGTAAGTACCAGCTATGTTTTGTTATTCATAACTGTATATGTGTTTCTATATGCTTTCGTGTATGCATGCATATGCCAATATGTTGAAATTATGTAATTACATGACATTGGTGATTGTATGTAAGTTTGGACTTCTGTGAGCATGTTCATGAATGTATGGACCATTGTCTAATAAATGTGCATTTAGGAGATTTGTTACTACATAAGTTTGTTTACTCATAAATGTATATTCAAAAGATTATATAATGAATGTATTTAGGTTAAGCAAGATATTAACTTTATTACAAAGAAACATGTAACCAAATGCAATATGTTGATACATTTAGCGAGTACCTAGATGCTAAATATGTCTCAAAAGAGAAATATTTCATGTGTAGCCCCCTGCAAAAATACCAGTTGAAGCATCATCTTCGTCATTTTTCTCTGTGCAACGAGACACTAAAAATTCCTTTGAGATATAGATGTACCTTCAACGTATATGCCATCTGTCTTAGTTACTGAATCAAAAGAACCAAATACGATTTTGAAAGTTGATGAAGCTGAACAGCAAGAGGATCAAAAGTGGCTCAATGACGAGAATATGACACCTAGGGTAGTTTTCATGCAAACTGATGCAAATCCACATGCAGATATATCTGCCATGTTACCCATATGGAGAGATGATTCAAAGTCACCTGCAACAATTAAGTATATAATGGAGGTTTTGATTCATTCAATATAATATTTGAATCCTGGTCAGAACGCTGATATTTGATTTGATAAAGCCCCTTTATGCCATTGCAAGGAAGCTGCAATGGCATTAATCAAATCTTTATGGACCTACCAAATTTCCTTTTACTATTTAATGCAGAAATGGTAACGTTAGCTTGTCTTGGTAACTGGTTGCAGGATAGTGGGTGGACTACTGCTTTAACAAACTGTGGTGTCACAAGTAAGGACTTTGGTAAGAACTTTGATGCCACAAAGTATATGCATCAAGTAACTGCTTGTGCACTTTATTATTTGATGCAGCAGGTTTACCAGCAACCAAAAGAAGTTGACAGAGCTGCTATTTCTTTCAAATAATGGCAGAAACAAACAGAGGTACAAATTCATAGTTCAAATACTGGTCAATTACTTTTAAAATGGAATTGGACTATCTTTTGTTCTTGCGGTCATACCGATTGAGGAATTACAATCTCTATGTACACTCCTTGGGCAAGTTCCTACCATGGATTTTTGTCTTTAATCATTATAACTATACATGGTGGCTTTAAGTCAATCACCATGATATGGAGATGCTGCAAGAAATCAACCCTTCCATCTTTAAAGAGTTCAAAGTCAACGGAAATTTTGTTGTAGCCAATACCCAGAACTTGTTCAAATCCATGGGGTAGGACCAACGTCATGAACAACTGAATAAGGCAGTTTAAGGTGATAGGTGAATAGTAGGCTTAACCGAGGATGAAGAAAAATTTGGACGTTGGACAATCTGTAGCACAATAATAGCCAGGGTTGTGTCTCAATTTGAAGAAGCCATTGTGCTGGAGGGCAAAGAGACACTACCTTTGAATATCAAGTAGATTCATCTAGCTTCAAGAACAAATTTTCAAAGCATGTAGCTGATTTAAGCAAGGAATTGTCACAGCTTGGTAATCCATTCCTTCCAGATGAATCTGCTGAGTTGATTCAGTTAGGAACTAGGGATGTAATCAGCATAGAAGTCATAAAAACTGTTCACACCATTGAAAAACAACAATGTCCAGAATTCATAGATACCAGAACGTTGAAGAGAACAAAAGTGCTTGTTGAGCTGATAAAGAAGAACTTGCTTCCACTGTTTAAATCTTCAAACACTAGAGGACAGTCTTTTGCACAAACACAGTCCAGAGAATTGAAAATGCACATCCGATTGTTTTCTCAAATGTACATTACCATTCAGAAAAGAGGTGGTAATATGAAAGAGTCTTTCAGCCATGAAAAATGTAGGGAAAAGCGTTCTGGAGATAAGTCAAATAAAGAAAAAAATGCTTAGAACTCTGAACAACTCCTAGTACACAAAAGCCATCAATTAAAGCTGCAGTCCTTAATTGAACTGTACAGCATGATCAAGCCAAAGAACAACTAAACATTTGGCGACTACAGTTCTCAGATTCTAAATCATCAGGTGAAAAAGTATAGTCGTAAATATGCTGTAGAATGTATTGATGTTGTTTTTGATACCTACCAGAAAGTCAGCTTAAAGTCATAAGCCAGAAAAAAAAGAGGACAGGGTATCCATTACAAAGTTCAGGTGAATTCTAGTGCACCCTAAAACTAGCAAACATACTTAAGGACTGATGAGAATAAGACTGAGCTATTCAGATTTCTATCTAATCAATTGATATCATTTGCTAATGAAAATACCACTGTTTTGTGTGCCTATGACAACACCTCTATATCAACGGTTTTCGAAAAATAGCATTGAGAACATTTCATACCGATGTTCTCAAATTAGCTATTTCCTCCTTTTACCAGTTCGGTACTGGCAAGAATAAACGTTTCTTTCCAAAGTGCAACAGATATAAGTAAGTAAG
>JAUZNK010060840.1:3976-14928 GCA_035046665.1 Euphysa ruthae
GTAAGGCTTTGATCTTTAATGTATTAGTCCAAGAGGTCGCGACAGTTTACTTTACCGCATTTTTCTCAGAAGGTTCTTATATTTCAAACAGATGATATCTTATTGGATATTCAAAATCTTGTAGCCTTCTCTGCTTTTGCTGGTGAAATCGGTCTCAGCTTCCCGGGGAAAATGCCCCAAAATTAGGTATTTTACCCTATATTTTTACATAAAATATTTCTTTACCATTTTTTACAGGTGTTTGAGAAAATCATTTTTTAAAAACGAAAAATTTTTAATGTGACGTCATCAGGATCAGACACCCCCTAAAGTACGCTATTTTTACCTCATAAGTTACATGCCTAGTTTTTTGTCTGAAGTTACCTTAGTGTCAAAGCTTATTAGAAAAAAATTGACAAAATATTCCGAGGGTAAACCCTAGCCAGGCTTTATGGTTTTCCTTATTTGATCCATTTCCATAATGTGTTTTTTTTTTTTTTTTTTTTTTTTTTTTTTTTTTTTACACCATAAACACTACTTTCTCAACTTTTGTATCTGATGAAGAACACTCGTGGTAAACAAATTCTTACTAAATATTATTTGCATAAAATATAAAATGTAATTTTTGATCGATTTGTGTGAGTGGTCCCTAAGATTAAGAAATTTAATCTGAGACTCGATTGATTCGTATACGATTCTCAATCGATTAGCCTATATTTATGTCGTTTTTTTTTGTTTTTTTTTTGTTCACTTTGGCTGATTTATATATATATTTAAAAATGCAGTTAACGTGCTAGAGTAGAATCTTTCCATATAAACAGCCACTTACTAGATATATAAAAAAAATTTTAAAATACAAGCTATATTATGGTTATTTATCTATTTGTCCATATTTAATATGTTGTTATATATAAGTCAAGTGATTAAAAGGTTAATATATCCTTACAAAATGTCTTTTTTTTTTCTTTTTTTTTTTTTAATAACATAAAGGTTGTAGCTAATGTAAAAAAATATAATGAACAAAATAAAACAAAGAGGCAATACAATTTTAAAAATACAAAGAATTATTTACAACAAGAGCATGTGCAACTCCCTTTCCAGAGTTTTACACTCTGTTTAAAAATGGGAACACTTGTACTGTTTTTGATATCATTTGGAAGGGTGCTCCACAGTAAACTAGCTTTAAAATGCAGGTAAGGAATTTGCCCTATAAGTAACAGTGCGAGAAACTGGTAGTTTAACAAGACAGAAGTATAAACGATCAAAAATATTCCAAAACATATTTGGATTCAACTGGTTTAGTGTTTTACCCACCGAAAGATTAGATATACAGTCATTATATAAACAGCTCTCAGTGCACTTTTATGTGACTTTTCGATAAGAACTGAACTAGACGTTTTGCAAAACATCCATATTAATAGACAGTAGAAAAAATAAGGGAAAGTATAGGCATTTAAAATTACTTTAGTTTGAAATATACTCAAAACATACCTAATTCTCAATAAAACGCTCACCTTATTGTTTACTCTATTGCAAACTCTCTTAATATGACTAGGAGTCGTTTAGATATCAATGTGGATGCTGCGATTAAACCAACTCAACTTCAAAGTTCATCAAAAAAAGGTAATATTTTGAAAACAATTAGTTCTTCATCTTCATCTCTTTTTTCAGGTTAAAAAAAAATTTCGTATACAAAAAACATGTTTTAAAATTCACTCTTTGGCAGTTTTTAAGATGTCTCTTAACTCCGGGGCTCTTGTCAAATTTAAAAAAGGCAATTTTTAACGAAAAAAAAAAGAAGCCCTTTTTGACCTAATATGACTATTTTCTGGTAGAGAATCGAATTTCTATAGAGGTTATAGATGGAAAACATTTATTCAAGAATTCAAAATATTCCATGTTTTATGAGAATCAGGGGATAAAAATACCGTAAACTAGCTATTTTTTCTAAATATTTTGACATTTTCATGGAAATATTCATATTTTTCATAATTTATCGTAGTTTATATGGGATTAATCGATGAAAAAGTTATTTTTCATATATAATTTTCTAAGATTTTTCTGAGAAATTAAATGTTTTACCTTAAATCAGGGGGTAAAAACGCTTAAAAAGGCGATTTTTAACAAAAAAAAACGACTTATTTAAAGAGAAAGTACGAATTGATATTTATGTGATATTAATTTTCAATATATTTCTTTATGTTATTTATTATTGTTTTCTTGGATCATTTTCCATTATTTTATATCATTTATTATTATTTCCTTGTTAATCTAATGTTATGGATTGATTATTTCCTTATCAATAATAATCTCCAGAGCTAATAAGAAGTTGTAATATTTGCATTCTTATTCTCAAGCTTTTAATTAAACATTGCTACAGCGATATGTTTCATCTAAAGATCATTCTAATTTCGTCTTTGTAATATCATAAATACAAATAAAGTTTGCATCAAAGTTGAAATATATGGAAACATTTATATATTTTGCTTTGGAAACATATTAATATCATACTTGTGAGTTTTAGAAAAATATAAAAGATTGCCAAAGATTTGTATAATTCATTTATGATGGATACTCAGAAATTAAGAATGTTTCTCCGACGCCCGGATTCGAGAAGCAAAAAGCTGGAGTAGAAAATCACCATAAAAAAAAATATCATCTTATTCCTGGCTATATTTCAAATGAATTTCACGGTGTTCATTAAACCCCTTGCTACAACAAGTTCATGGTTTATAGAAGTGTTGCTAATCGAAAAGATGGACCTTCTGAGAAAAAACCACGTTCACCTAACAGATTGGCAAGCCCAAGACCATACAAAACATTATCAAATGTTTACCTAATCTAATGTAATTTATGTGGAAAATTTATAGTCAAAAGATAAAAACCAGCATGTTTTCGCTCAAACTGTGACAACTATTGATGTGTATGATGCAATGAAAGCTGTAACCAATGTTAAAAAACCGACACTACACGCTGAAATACATGATCTGGACTTAATTGCTAAAGAGTTAAAATTTCATAGACATTGCTATAAACATTTTACTCGAAGTTAAGGGAAGAAAGAACGTGATAAAGAGGAAAATCTTTTATGTTCAGGTACTGAAATGAGCAACGCTATTGATCCCAAATTTTCAGCAGTTCGTGAGTTGATTTAACGTATTACAAATGAACCAATCAGTATCTATCTGCGTTTTACGAAATATATACGGCGACGATGGCGGTAAGCGAAAAAGAAGACCAATATTAAAAGAAAAGCTAACTATTGAATTTCAGAATAACATATTGTTTCTTGAACCTAATAAAAATTTGCTCGAAATTGCCATAAACGCCAATACAGACACTCTAGACTCTCTACCCATTGAAAAAATCTATCATTTAAAGTAAGCAGCTGAATATTTAAAAGATATCCTAGCGTATGCTGATAAAATTTAAAGGACTATTTGGCCACCATAAGCTCTTTCTTAACTACCCTTCCGAAAGAAAAAGATTATGTGGTTCATCGTAATAATTACAATCCCAGACCAATTGAATCTTATGCCGCAAACATGATTCACGGTGTTACGCGCGGTAGAGCTGTTACTTCAAAGCACGTTCTACTAGGACTCGGCCTTCACAATATAACCGGTTCGCAGACAATTAGATATTAAACATAAACTTGGACATGAAATCGATAATAACTTAACATGTGATATCGGAACTGCGTACAACTATTCTTATTGACGAAAAATATCTAATATGGCTTTTTATAAGAAAAGGAAATTGATTAATTGAGTATGGCGGAGACAACGAGCATGTGGTATCCAATTTCGCAGGTTGGTTAATGAAGCATCGAGAATCTATAAATTTACAAGAAACTACTGTTACGTATCTGCCAGCAATTGCAACTCAGGTTACAGACACTATTAGCAACTACACTGAATATCTATAAGGCTTGTTTTAAGAATGATAACATGCCATATGTAAACATTAAACTAGATATTGGTACAGCAATCAATGCATACAAAGTGATATGGAACAATACGGAATTAATTAAAAATGTCGTCATTCACCCCGATGATTTCCATTTTATGAAGGAGAATTTTCAGGTAATGGGATTTTATCTTTTTGCTACTGGTGTTGAAGATATTATCTACCATTCTGGTATGTTTACAACTGGAAGCCTTCTCGGTATTTTATTTGGTAGCAACTACAATCCTGCATGGGGGATATTTTCTGGCAGGTATCTAACGTCTTTATTTCCTAAATATACTCTAGAAAGGGGGTGGTATACAGAAAGGGGTATGATTTTAAAGAGGTATTTGACCTAATATTCGGGCAGATTTTGAAAAACTTACTTAACTTATGATAATAAGCATTAAAAAACAATATTTTTAAAAAGCAGGCAGACCAAGAGAAGTTCTCTCAAGTGTATATAACATTATGAAGCACCCTAAAACTTCTGACCTGAAGAAGGTTGTGAAGACACCAATTCTTTATTTTTTATTTCAATTTAGCATACTATGAAGGATTGGAAAGATTGCTTATGGAGCTTTTCTTCTTCGAAAAAATTCACCAAATACCAGAAGAGTTGATTCAGATATGTGCTGATGTAGATTCATACACTATAGATGCAATGTGATCTTGCGAAGAATTATCTAAGTCTTACGAAGAATTCAAAAGTACCATAAGGAATGGTGGTCTTGGAAAAACATTACAGTTTTGAATAAATTTGATGGATCTAATGTACAACCAACATAAACTTCACATTACTGTACAAGAAAACGATTTTGAAACAAGATTGAATGCTAGGGCATACTTTATACCATACTACCTTGCGATGAACAAGACTGACTACACACAATACGGTTCTTATCTTCATTGTATGAAGTATGTTGATCATTTGTACCCTGGATTTAAAGAATATGGTCAGTACAAGCCCAAGATCTATACTTGGTCAGAGCCGCAATTGAGCAACGCAGTGAACAAACAATAAATATGCGAAGTCTAAGGCCGGAATAAAAGCTTTTGCAGGTGATGAATCATCAGTGCTGAAATGGTTACTGAATCGATCTAATCAAGCACGCAATATATCTATCTTCCGAAAAGGACTTGTGCGGTTTCAACGAAAGGAAAAAAATTAGCTTTAGCTAACAAATTCAACAAAGAACTTATGACATTTCTAGCAACAAAGAAACGAATTGATATAAAGAAAGGTAACGTTAAGAAATCAGTAAACAGGGACATCTTAGGAAAATAAGTTGTTGTCCCTTCGAAATTTAACCTATTAACTAAAAAAAAGCTTTAAAGTTTGCATTGTCGCCTACTCCTTTCAGCATATGTAACGCCAATGGTTCTTTGCCGAAGACCAATAAAAGGCCTGTTACAAGTATAATCTTTAACTACATTTACGCTAATAACCTCCAACGGAAGCACACTCGACTGCCATGTACATTGTTGATATGATATCTGTTATACGAACACTGAGAGATATTTCAGAAACATTTAAAGGTCTTGCAATGAAACTAATTATAATAATACCAATAGGATATGCAGACACTCATATTGTTGCGGACAGTTACCATAATATCTCCCTGAAGTCGTCCGAAAGATCAGGAAGAAGAAAATTCGAGTAGTTTAATTATCAGATCAGTAAATTGAAAGGTACCAAGAGAGTTTTTGAAGTTCTTATTGAGTAGTGACAACAACAACAGAATCACTGAATTAATGTTTGATTTCATCATTGAAGAAAAATTAGCATTTCTCTAAATTATAAAAGCATCCAAAATAGTTCTCTCGTGAGAAATTTTCTGCATAGCGTTGACTCGAACATCAATTGAAGAAGTGCAGGCTCTCTTCAGTAATCAAGAGGAAGCATAAACGCGAGTTATTCTACATTCTACAAATGTTTCTTCAATCCGAAACTGCACTTTATGTCAATTTCGATCACCTTCTGACGATACCGATGTTCTCGTGTTAGCGGTAGTTCTTTTTAACAACTTTCAGAACAGATGTATGATTGATAATGGAACAGGAATAAATAGAAAACCGATATGGATCGGCAGCATCAATATACCAAATAAATGCAGAGCGGTTTTGATCGGATTTCTTTCATTCACTGGGAACGACTATGTGTTGTCTTTTATCTGGAAAAGCAAAGATAAATGCTGGAAGCATCTGCTAAAACATTGAAAGTTGTTGAAGCGTTTTGAGCAACTTGGCGAGATTCCCCTTATGTACAAAGATCTATTCCAACTTATCAAAATGTATGTGGCATCTTTATAAGGCAGTCATTCAAAAAGTGTTGACGATGCTCGCTACGGAACATTTAAAAAACTAAGAGCTCCCAGAAGAAAATAATCGATCTCTCTATATTGGCACCATGTCGCTTTGTTTTACGATTACATCTATGCAGGCGTACACAGTTAGTTACATTTGGAACCAGTCACTGTCGATTCAACATAAATTACCACCGATAGAAGAATTTGGATGGAAATCTGAACGAGAAATAACTTGGATCGACGAGGCATTTCCTCGAGATGTAAAAATCTTTCTCGAAGAAGATTGCGAAGAAGAAGAAGAAGACAAGATAGGAGACAATGGCGATGACCAGTATGAAATTAGTGATAGTGAAGATGAATAAGTTTTGCCTAAACTTTTAAAACATGACAAAAACTATGTGACTCAAATCTACTAATATTTTATGAGTGGTGTCTTATGACTTGATTAAAAGGAAGTACGATTAAATTTCCTTCAAAATGTCGTTTAAAGTTTTAAAAAACTCCCTGGATTGTTTTTAAAACTGTTCGTTTCGTTAATATGTTATAGAGCAGAATCTTTTTAATTAATATGTGATTTTTTTTCTTATAGAAAACAAGGTTATGTGTAAAAATGATATTTTCTTTAAATAAGTCGTTTTTTGTTAAATACCGCCTTTTTATCCCCTGATTTATAAGCATATGTTTTTCATCGATTAATCCCATATAACATACGATTATTTATAAAAATACGAATATTCCCCTTAAAATGTCAAAATATTTAGTAGAAATAGTCATTTTACGGTATTTTTATCCCCTGGTTCTCATTAAAAACCTGGAAAATTTTTAACTCTTGAATAAATGTATAGTCTACAAGGATTTCCGTCTATAACTCCTATAGAAATTCGATTCTCTACCAGAAATTGTCATATTAGCTCAAAAAGGGCTATTTTTCGTTAAAAATTGCCTGTTATAAATTTGACAAGAGCCACGGGTTATAGCCAACAAACTTTTATCTAACTCGAACACATAACTTAACATTAAAAAGTTGAAAGAGAACCGTTTCATGAAATTATCATGGAATATAAAAAATCATAACTTTGTGTTTACTAACAAATCCCTTATACTTTTGTAAAATCGTCCAAAGTACCCCCTGAAGAATGAGCTTTGTTATCTTTAAACCCCCGACGCAACCTGATTACCATTGTTGTTCATAAACTGCGATAGTTGAACTGTTTTTGGCACTGATAGAAATTTGTCTCTTTTTGGGGCCACTCTACCTTCCATATAACCTGGATTAAGGAGGAAAACATAAGCTCTTATAATAGCGTTTGCAAAGTATGGATGAATAGATCTAAGAAGCGGATCATTGAACTAGAAAATTGTGATAGGTTTGATCTACCTCCACAGAAAATTTTAAGGTAGTGATTATATTTATTTTATATTATTAAACTGAAGTTTTAATCTTATCTACAAAAGAATAACAATAAGCATTGATTAAATTGGCCGTATAGCAATGCATTATAAGTAACTTCTATTGTTAATATGGTTTTGGATATTAATTTTATTTTTGATTAAAAAATTTGATAAATGTATATTTTCAGGTATTTGGAAAGCTACTTTCAGGTTCAGGATTGGAAGATCTAGTTTATCAGGAGGGAATTTGCACATCAGGAAGTTTGAATGGGGTATTATCTGGATCGCATTATAATCGAGCTTGATTTGAACACAAATTCATGTCTGAAGCATTTGAAAGATTACTAATAACACGATTTATGGGCGAGAAAAAGCTACAGTATCCGGTTTCACTGTTAGAAATTGCTGGTGATTCACTATTATATAACAATTCCGCTATGGCTAAAAAATATTCTTAGGTTTTAAAATAAACTTTAAGTAAGCACAATCAAGGTTGTCTGGCTGAGCTGTCAAGACTTTGGTTGGCATGAACATAACAGTTTTCAATGGATCGAAATAGCTTTTCCTGAATCAGTTGAGGCGAAGGTGAAAGCGAAGAAGACTAAAATTTTTTTATGTCATGGTAAAATAGGCAGCATGTTATTTATTAGTGTATTGTAGATTTCTATAGGATGAATCTGCAGTTCTCAAACATTTTTCTGCAATCTTATCATGTTAAAATAACTTAATAGTTATCCAATTAAAATAATTGCACTATTTGTAATTTTTTGAAAGCCTTAATACAGATTTTTTTAAAAGGCAATCTTTAACATTTCATGCAAATGGTTGTTTTTTTTTTTTTTTTTTTTTTCATAAATTTCATTGTTTAAGCCAACTTGGTGAAGTAACTAGTATATTTGTTTTATATAAGTTATTTTTTTTGTAGCTATATATTGTAACATTATCCAACACGTGTTGACAAGATTTTATTTAAAAAATAAAGCTTGATTTGAAATAATACGAATTTTCTGTTTTTACCGATTTTTCGCAGTTTTTCAATCGAGACAGTTACTATACCAACATTAAGCTGGTAGGGTGTTCTATTTCAGAATTATTGAAAAAAAAATTATAGGCGTTTTATATTATAAAAAGTATGAAGAACCTGATTTTGATGATAATTCTATCCAAATATGTGTCTAAAAATCACCAGATGGTCTGTTTTAATAGCTATTCTTGTTTTCATATCCTAGCAACAGCTTTTAGGTCCCTGCTTGAAAAATATTAGGGAATTTTTACAGCACTTTTCTGAATCATCGTTACTGGATCAACGCCACATATTACGTCCAAGGAAAGAAACATCACATTTTTTATTTCATTATATGCATACGATATATTTATACCATAAATTAATTTTTTTTTATATATATTATATTATTCCAATAGATAAAAAATAGTTCCAAATTAATTTAAATACTGCCGACGGAGAATGTTTTGCTATTTACAGTTTTATTGTATATTAATCACTGATAGCGTAAGTAGAAAATTGTTGTTTGTTGAATTCTGTGGCAGTTTTCTTCCGTCAACAATTTCCATTTTTAACTTTGGCTTTCTAACAAGCTTGCCATGCTTTTGGAAACCTTTATATATTGATTATCCACAATAATACCAACTTTGGTTTATATTACATATATACTTTGCTTTTAATAACATATACTTTGTCTTTTTTTGGAAATATTATCCAGATCTAAAAGCTATACTTTGAAAACACAAACAGATTGAGACAATGACTCTGGTGGGACAGAAGGCAATATTAGCAAAGTTTTGTGTATGTTTGTCTAACTTATGAGGTTAAAAACTGTAGATAAACTCTTTAGTTGTATTAAACTGTATAAGTATTTGTTTTCTTTAGATAAAAATAATACCAAAATTAGACAAAAACTTTTAAATTACACGAGGAGAAAGAAAAAGAAAGCAGGATGGTGTTGTACTGAAAAATAAATATAATTCGTCTGAAGCTGGCGCTACTAATGCTACACCCAAATGATATAGGTTCAAGTACTGCTTTTGACATTTTCAATCAAAAGCGCAATCTGATCTATTCAGAATACTTAGGCAATGGGGTTACCTCTTGTCCTTTAATGATGAAAAAAATGTATAGGTCACATTCCCCAAATGCTTTGAAATGGATTAATTTTAGGTCAACGTCTTTTCAAAATTTTTATTAAAGGTTTTCTTTTTTTTTTGTAACTAAATCTTAGTTGTGTAAGTTTAATTTTACGCCTGGGATAATTGTTAAGTTATCTTTTGTCGACTAATACTAGGTTGATAATATCCGTGCTTTCCATGCCGAAATAATGAGGTCGGGACGCAAACAAATTTGGAAAAAAGTTCCACCCAAGACATATTCATTCTAACCATTCCTTTTATTTAAAATTGGACCAATTTTCGGTGGAATTTTTTTCATTTTATTGTTTCTTTCAGCTGTTGCGAGAAAGTTAAGTTCTTTATAAGGAATCAAACGTAGAAATAAAGAGACATATATGAAATGTTTGATTTTATTTTCTCATATGATACTCAAAAAGGCGATTATCAGAACTGGGATTGAAATCACATTGTTTTTTGCTTTAGTAACTATTCTAATAACAAAGATGCTACGGCTAAAATAATTGGTTCCCAGCGAGATTTTCCTCAGCCACCTACGTTAAGAATAAGAGGCATAAAGAAACGCATTGAAAGTAAAAAAAACTTCAGGAAAAGTTTTTTAGTATCGTTGATTATTCCTTTAAAGTTTCTTGTTAAATTTGTCTTTATGTTTTGAATAAACGTTGACCAGAGTTGTAAATGTTAAAAAGCGTGCTAAGTTTTAAAAATTTCGAGAAAAAAAGTTTCACCCTTCACTACTTCTTTACGCAGATGACTCTTGCTTGATTTTCCAACATAAGAATGTAAAAGAAATAGAAAAAATTCTAAACAAAAATTTTTCCTAACTTTGTGAGTGGTTTGTCGATAACAAACTAAGTATGCACTTTGGAGAAGAAAAAACCAAGTGTATCCTCTTTTCTTCTAAAATGAAAATTAAAAAAGCAGATCCCTTGAATATAATTTATAGAGGCATATGCATTAAACAACATACCTCAGTAAAATACCTCGGATGCTTATTAGATTAAACCATGAGTGGAAAGACAATAGGTCACTATATTTTAAATAAAATTAATTCCAAACTTAGATTTTTATATAGAAAATAATCTTTTTTAACACCAGCCTTAAACGTGCCCTATGCAATACTCTGATTCAACCTCATTTTGACTATGCGTGTTCTGCCTGGTATTTAGGCCTCAACGAATC
>JAUZNK010060851.1:0-14928 GCA_035046665.1 Euphysa ruthae
ATTGAAATGAATGATCTTTTTCCCATGAGTGTATAGCGATTTTGTTAGATGTGTCGTATTTTTTGACTGCGCGCTTGCGTTCGTTAGTTCTGCTTTTTAAGGATCTTTTGGATTCTCCGATTACTTTTTCGTCAGCGTGTAACCAAGTTTACAGATACAACACAAATTAAAGTCTTTTACATCAACATGAAATTCATGGTATGAATTTTGGAAAAATAATTAAACTTTAACTTGGGTAAAATGTATTTTGATAATTTATCTTTCAGCATATCTCCATTTTATGCTTAAATATTACAGACCAGATATTTTTAAATTTTTGCTTCAACCAATAAAACATTAATAATACTAGAAATACAAATAAAAGTCAAGTAAAAACTGTTTTATTTCAAATTTAGACATTGTCAGAGCTGTGTGAAATCAAATTAACTGATGGTACACGACCTGTATGCACGCAAGTAAGCATTTTGTATTAACAAGAGTCAGAGTACACTGCACTGTTGTTTTGAACTATCTAGGCTTCTATTAGAAATTTATGAGTTTTGAGTGACATAAAATGTTAAAAAAAACTTTAAAAGGGAAAGAAAAATTTGTCAAATATGTAATTTTATATGAATATATTTAAAATTTTGTCATCTCAGTGGTATTATTAAACAAAGTTTATATATAATATTTATATACTGAAAACATACATATACATATATAAATATATATATTTTATGTTTTTTTTTTATTGATACATATTACGAATTTGAGACAGGACGAGGACAGACTAACACCAACTAAATTCTGCTATATAATATAATGCCCGAAATTAGATGGTGGTTTCACCGTAAATACAGTCATCAAGTGGGTTGGGACCTTTTCACTAAGGTTTCCATGGTTCAGCTCCTTAGGCCACTGTGCTACGAATCCACAAATGTTGCTTCTAAATGATATTAGGAAAACTACTATGAAGACTACTAGAAGAAATCAAAGTTCATAAAAAAAATTTTAATTGATTTCTTGCGAAGTTCTATTGCAGGTAATTTTTTCCTACGGTTTTTATTATATCTGTGCTTGGTTGGAATTTCAAACTCACTGGATGTTCGATTCAAAAGTTACAAAATCAAGCCAAAATCCATAATAGCAGTTTTTATATTAGTGCCATTTTTTATTTTAAAACACCATGTTAGTTTTTAATGCATATTAAAATAATAATATAATGAATAATGAAGGAGTAAAGGTAAACATTGGCATACCACAAAAGAAGAAACTTGCATTACCCAAAGAATATGTAATGTTCCACCAATAGTCATGCCAAAGAGTGATCCAAGTATTCCCTTGAATAATGGAGGGATCAAACAAAATACGGAGCTGTTAGAAGAGGCATTACATTCAAAAAATAGATTGATGATTAGCAATTAGGTTGTTTGCATAATTTGGTCAAAGTGCGCTTTAAATTTGATCCTATATGATTAATAAACGATTTATTCATTTTAATTAATTATTTTGTTTACCCTGTGATGAATGTTTTAATAACATAGAAAGCTATTTATGTTAATTTGAATGTTCTTTACTGTTTATTTAATCATGAAACTTCAAACATTTTAACATTCAGTTGGCTTGAAACAGAATGTCAAAAACAAGACTGACTATATTAATATCACTTGGGCTGCACATTATGCTAACAAAATTTAAAATGATATTGGTGATAAAGCTAGAGCTGCAGAGTTACTACCACTATTCAAAGAACAAGCACACTCCCCAGCCATGATAAAACATTCTGAATGTTATTGAGAAAGCTGTGACTTTGTTAAACCCAAATCAAGCACCTATTGTTGCATTTGACCAGCCACTATTCACTCTTGCTAAAAAGGTTTAGTGGATATGGTTACAAATATATGGAGAACACAAATTTTTATGTTTCGGGGATACACATTGAATTGACAGCCTTAAAAGTATTAGGAAAATGGTTAGATAGTAGTGGTTGGGTTGCCGCATTATTACACACAGAAATTGCATCAAGTGGGACACCAGATTTTTTCCTGAAATCCTCATACATCACCATGGCACGACTTGTCCGCCAATTCACTGCAACAGCATTATCGATTCTCATGAACAACACATACACCATCTATTGTAATGATGAAACAGTTCCGATAAGTTTTTAAATGTGTAGAAAACCTCAGTTCCAGTATTGGATGTTAACACAAGAACTTTCTTTTTTACGTTCAATAAAGGAAGTTAATTTTGAACTTTACATTTCAGCAATTATCGATCTAATGTCATGGTTCTTTTTATTAGATCATGCAAATTATGTGCGGTTTTGTCGGTGCATATTCATGACATGACCATGTTAGAATTGGATCATCCAAGTATGGCAGAAAGATTCAAGAAAATTAAATTCACAGGAAAAAGACTCAAGGAAATATTTCATGTTTGGCATCTTAAAATAGATGGAGAAGTTATAGAACTAATAGAAAACAGTTCACAACTTTTAAAATAGAAGATTTAAGGTCCAGAAATAGCTTGCCTGAAAAACAAGTTCCAAGATAATATTGATGTTATGAAAGGAAAAGAGTTATAATATACACCGGGAACAAACAAAATAACTTTAAGAAAAAAGTTAAGTTAAAAAAGTTAAACTTTGTGAGGAATGCATGCAAAAAAATATTTAAATGCCAATGTAATCCTGATATCGGTTGTCAAGGTAGATGCAAATATATAAAAACTAATTTGCCGTGCACTGGTTTATGCAAATGTGAAGAAGATTGTGATACTGAATAGTTTAGTAGGACTTAAAATTTAGTAAGACTTTATTTACCGAGTAAAAATTTGGTTTTCTTCTAGTAGGCCTCTTATTAGTCTCCGTAATATCATTTAGAAACACGAAGCACTATAAAAAAGTCATATTTAATTCAACAGTTACAACCTAATCAAAATATGCATTAAAACACTGACTTTGTCAATTTTTCTGCCATTATGAACATTTTTTTCTTGGTTCCATATCTTTTATGATCTCTATTATGATAAAGTCATTTGTACAAAGTTTCATGCTTTTACCATAAAATTTACAGTTTTTTCCCTCACTAAAATACTGCTCCAGTCTTCTCCTTTTTGTTTACATGATTGTGCACACACTAGAAAAAAATCAAGTGACCCATTCTTTCTTTTTTTGTGTAAGCTAATTTATATTGTCTGAAGTCTTAGTAATAAAATATGTCTTTTATTGTATGTATGCATCTTTTGATATTCTGTATTTTTCACTCTACTATTTTTCCTTATTTGGGTTTGACGTTTCTTTTGAAATAATTGCAATAGAAAAACTCCTAGCACTCCTCTGCCTTGAAAACAGAAAACAGCCTTTTTTATAGTACGAAAGATACAAATGTAATATATCCTTGCTATTGACTTGTTTTTTCATGCGCATTCAGGCCTGGTGATGAATGGCATACATCCATGAGACATGTTTTCCTAGACGTATTATATTTATATTACTTTTAGTTAATTATTAAATATTAGTTAATAGACTTTTAGTCTTAGAAATTAACAAAAAAAAATTTTTTTTCTCTGCTTGATCTTAGAGAGGAAAGTGACAAATCCGTACTCATTTGGGTTTGTTATCATTTTCGTGATTTTAGTCAAGAAAATCACTTACAACATCCGTCAAATGTGAATTTATGCTAAAATTTGATAAAATCCTCATATAATATGGCCATAATTGTAGTTGTGTGGATATGTCATTGATAACCAATCGCAACCTGGGCTTGAAAGTCCTACTATAAACTCTATGTAATTGTAATAACCAAGTTGAAAATTATACAGCTTATTTGAACATAAATAAAACACTTCTTGACAGCAAAATTGACTTAATCAGGCCGATTACAAAACATGACGTATGAAATATAACCACCTTCGTCAAACTCTTTTATTTGAAAGTTCTTTCTGTTTAATTGAAACTAACACATCTTCGCATAAAACATCTGGACATTTTAATATGGCCCTTTTCAAAGCTACCATGGCTCCTATCACAAAATATTATTTTATATTAAATATTTTAGTTTTTATAATTTTGTTGCTTTTATTATTACTTTATTGATTTTGATCTATGATTTTGATCTATGATTTTGATCTATGATTTTGATCTATGATTTTTTTAACTCATTAATTTAGTTATCTACTGTTAGAAACACACTGCTTGTATCTTCATAAAAGATTTTTATTTTTTTTTATATACGACTTTCTTCAAAAACAAAGCATTTTAAAATGTTTTTTTTATAGAAAAACCACTAATTGGCTCAAAATAGATCTGATCTTGGAATCAGATTGTTTTTTTTAATAAGAAGATGCTTCTTTGAACCCAAGACCTTGCAGTTGGGTGTCAGATGCTCTATGCACTCAGCTAAAGGAACAATTTTAAAATATTTTTGTGTGTCATTTTGGGCATATATTGGTCATTAAAAAATATTGGTCACTAAAAAAGATGTTTTGTCTTACCGTTCTCAAAATGAATAATTATATTGATATTTATTGGTATAATATTTATTTGGCATAAGGATGATATATATATATATATATAATTTTTTATAACTTGATAAATTTGTATAAAAGAAAAATTGGTAGTGATTTAATATAAATAAATCCATAAGTGATTTTCGATTAATATTTAGGTATTCTGATCTAGTTTAATCAGTTTTAGTTAATTAAAACAATATTGTATTGAATTAAATCATAGTAGTTTGGGTTTTGAATAACTAAAAAAAGGTTTCTTCCATAGAATTATTACAAAATCTAAAAGAAATTTTAGTTAATTGAAATAATAGCTACTAATCAGGTTTTATACATAGTTGCACATTCTTTTACTTTTATTTTCTATTTAGATAACAAAGCTTAGAAATTGGTTACCAGATCCTTTATCAAAAGCAAGTGGACGGGAAATACAAATCTTCTCTTACTTAGGTCCTTTCTTACAGTTTTCAGTTTTTTCTGATGATGATGTAAGTTTATCGCTTAAAATATTTTGTTCATTTTATTGTTTGTCCAAATGTCCAAGCTTCTTGTTAAATTTTATGTTAGAATAAACTTTCTTACTTAATATATTTTTCATTTAGCCTCAAGTAGCGAAGAAATACTTTCCAGATGGCAAAGCGAAGCCAGACGAAGCATTTTTAATTCGAACAACCTTGCGAGTTTCTCTACAGCATGTTAGGGTATAAAGATTTTGATTATTTTTTTCTTTTTTAAACTTTGTCATAAGCACTAAAATTTATAAAACTTGAAAGTATTCTGCTGTAGCATAAATATTTTTATCTTATTATTTTCAAGAATGACTTACAACAATGACTTAAAAAAATTGCATGACAAAATTTGGATTTATAACATATTTCAAAATTTTTGCCTTTGTGTCGAGTTTTATGGCGGGTTTAACTGGGACCTAGATTTTAAGTAGGGGTCTAATTTTACTCTTCTCATTGGTAGGAACTGGAACCAAAATATCCTGACAGAAATATAGTTATTATCCTAATATCTTCTGTTAAATTATCCTAAAAAGATGGATCTACGAAATTTTTTATATTAGCAATTTTATTTATTTATTTGTTTTTATTTATTTATATTTAGTTTTTTTGGTTCTATATGATCTATAGTCCCTAGCTGAAAAATAATGTACTTTAGGGATTTTTAAATTTTTGATGTTTTATCTGTTTACTTTTATTCAGATCATTCCTCAAAAAAGTTTTGAAAAAAATTTTTTTTCATGTTGTTGCTGTAGATTTTGGACCAAAAAATGTTTCACCCACCTTGTTTAGATAATATTTGATTCAGCGGAAGATTTACATCAAGTTTTTCGAAACTTGTTTAAAATTACCTATCGTTTTGTCCTACTTTGAAATTTGAAAATTGTTTTTCTTTCTCTTGATTAAATCTTTTACTCTGTTCTTAATTATTAGATAAATTTGGCCATGTAAATGAGTTTCTTTTTTTCAAATTTGTGTCACTCATAGAATTTTCTCTAAAATTTCACTATCAAAATTTCCTGGCTGCTATAATATATATATATTTTTATTTTCTATTAATTCTTTTTTAATTTGGATTGTTTACATTTGTTACCTTGTTAAGCTTTAGAATATAAGTATAGTGTGTTAATATTTGGTAAGGCTTAATATTTTTAAGTTCTTAATTCTTATCCTGGAGTGCACTGTCATAGTCATTAATAAAATAACTTTTTAATGAATGAAAATTGACCCCCAGTTTTGGTTTAAATACCATTCTGATAAAATAAGTAATGGTCAGATATTTTAAAATCACTCGCTCCTTACTGAAATGTGTATGTTGATGTTTTCAATTTGATCAATGATGGTATAGATGTTTCACATGTCACAGGAGTAGAATTTTTATTCAATGCTTCAAGCAGAAATTGTTTGTATTGTTTTAATAAGGGTGTGTAGTGGTGTATTTAGTTAGATTTGGATTTATGTTATCAAAGAGATATTCCTTATTTTTGCATAAGTTTTGTTAATGTCACCCGATACTTCTTTTCTGTTCCGTGCCAAATTTTCAATATCCACATAGAGAAATTTGTACTTAACTGTAGTTATTTTAAATTAAATATAGGCTTCATTTGATTTTCATAGAAAATGCTTGTTTATAAACTTTCAGTTATCTTACCTTTTATTAACTATTATTACTGTTTTAAATGTAAACAACTAAACAAAATTTTAAAACCGATTTTTGCTTGTTTAAATAATTCCAGGCATTGTGGCTGATAAGTATTGCTGATAAATATCAACGCTGTCATATAGATTTTTCATTTTAAAGAACAAAGGGACTTTGTATAAGATAAACTTTAAGGGGACATTTTTTTTTTCTTGTTTTTCAGAAAAATATCTACAAAATATTTTTTTCTTTATATGCTGCAATAGATGTTTAATAAGTTGATGTATAGAAATAATCTCACTAAATAGATAGGTTTTAAAAGATATTAAAGCTCAGTAATAGTATTTTTGAAGTACAAAATGACAGGGATGAGGTGAATGTTGAAAGCTGAAGGATATTTCAGAGAAGATTTAGGAGGTGTTTTATATGATATACTGGCTGTGTTTTCTCAGACTATAAAGCGCTATGTATAAGTATTAACGGGTTGAGGATGCGATAATTCATCAGATTGTGGCAGTAATGGAAAATATTGGATTATTGTTAAGAATCACTGGAGATTATTGTTGTCATAATATGAATCTCAATTGAATTTTCAAGAACTGTTTTTTTTTTCAATGCCATGATTATAAAAGTTTTCAATGGGAAGTGAGATGGCAGAAAATTATACTTTAACCAACGGCATGATGGTATATTTGAGTCATCATTAGTCTTAATAGGCTTAATTAGCAGGCGCTGCTAAAATAATGATTTGTTCATAGGATTAAATTGAAATATTTAGATAATTGAAAAAATGCAGCTTTATGCAATAAATACAGCCTTATTATTATTATGTCCCAAACTAGCATAGAAAAATCTATCACTAGAAATGCTTCAAAATAATGATGAAATCTGAAGATAATTCTTAACCTTATCTTAGTCGTTTTAAGTAGAAAATCAGTTTTGTTCACCTAATTTTTGAGAAATGACTCAGACATCCAAAATGCCAAAAATATTTCAAGGTATAAAATACGAGAATACATATAATATATAATATATAATATTGTTAATATTATTATTATTGTTATTGTTTAGAAATGCTTTTAAATAAAAATACTCAAATTAATCAGATCTAAAACAAAATCTTTGCTTGTAATTAAAATGTCATTTGTCTTCATCGACATTAATTGTAATTGCAAAAATTTCAATTACCTATTAATCATCTTTACTGGAAAGTATAAATCGGTATTCTAGAGTAATTTAAAATAATTGACCACTATTCTTTGCTAGTAAAATAGCTACTGATTTTATACAGCTAATTCAATTGCTGTTTTATCTCTATGTACTTTTCTCAAAAATTGTTCTATCAATCTTTTTGTAAATTTTCATGATCTACTGATTTTTTTTTTCCTTTTGTTTAGAAAAATATGATGCAACTTTTTCATTCTTCATTTGTTGATTATTAACCACTAAATTGTTTTTGAGTACCCTTTAATGTCACTTCATACAAAAAAATATTTGTTCTGCTTGGTGTTGAGAATAATTTGTGCATGAAAAACATAATAGTTCAATGGATCTTTTTTTAGACTGAAATGTTTAAAGTTATCCACAGCATGTTGGTTTCATCAGATATACGTGGCAATTGTTTGGATTATATAGCTTCCATTCTAACAAGAAATAATAAGAAGTCCCAATTGCAGGTTAATTTACGTTTAACAATTGTATTGGGGTTGTGAAAATCCAGTCAATTTGCAATAAAGTAATTTTTCTAAAGGTAAATATTTGTGCCTTTGGAATGTTTTTTTTTTTCCAGGTAAAATTTTAAAAACTGATTTTATTTAAAATTTCACTGGCGACAAGTTGTGATCTCTAAGGTCAAGCATACAGTTAATGATTTAAATTCCGTTTGATTTAAGAGGGCTTTTTCAAAAATTTATATGTTATGGATATGTCTAGGCTGATGATAAATCACTTGCAACGGATGGTTTCCTAATAAACGTTCTCTCTATACTCCAACAACTCTGTGTAAAAGTCAAGACGTCAAAGGTAAAAACTTTATTTAATCATCTAATGTTAAAATAAACTCATGGAATACTGACATAGTGTATTGGAGTAAATCATAAGATTATTATTCTTAGCTCACAGTGTGATTAATTAATTTATTTAATATTATTAAATTTGATTTTCTTCTTTCTTTTTCTTTTTCTCATATTACGAGAGATTACATATAAAACATACAGTTTGCCAGAGGTTACTTTAAGGGTTTTACTGATATTTAGATGATTTTTGTCATATAGAGAGTGGGCGGCTTAGTTCCGGTACTCAAAATGTACATCTGACCAGGCCGGCACTTAATTTATTTTAGCTTAATCTACTTTATGCAGGGTAATTTTATATATGGTGCAATATAAAAAAATTGATTTAGATTTTGGTAAATAAGGAAATTCTGAATATACGTTATTAAACCATTTAATAACAATGACAGTGAAAATCTTAACAAAAAATTATAGTCATAAGTATAACTTTCCTAGCTCAAATAAAGCAAATAAAAACCTCTATGGTGTTATTACGTAACTTTTAGTTGCAGTGAAATTAGTTAGCGAATAAAGGAATTTTTAAAGCTTTTCAAGATTTTTTGAAGCAAAATAAGGTATTGTATTCAAAGACTGAATGTATATTAGATTAATTTTAGAATATTAACTCCACCTAAAGTATTATAAATATTAATATAGGACTCCCATTTCCTTCTTTTGATAATGATTTTATTTGAATTAGGTTGATAAACTTTACTTGCTTCATCCACATTGTCGAATAGATGCATCTCAGCTATCTACTATAAAATCTTCTAAAGATGAGATAGATGCATGGAAAGATAAATTAGGTATAAATTTGTTTACTACATACTATCCTTTGTACCAACCATCTTGTTATAAATAATCTGCTTTGCTTGGATTTAGCATATTTTTAAACGACCTCAATTTCACAATTTGCTGTGGTAATTATTATACTAATCGTATATATATATATATATATATATATATATATGTATAAAATCATGCATCTAAACCAAGTTTTTTACATTTTCTTGATTTTTGAAACTCATACTTGAATGTTGTGCTGTCTGGAATTTCCTAATTGGAATAATGGGGAAAAAAAATTTTAATGCTGGTTTTTTATGAAACGGAGTGCCAGCTAATGCAAAAATTAATCAACCATTACTATTTTTTCAGCTTGTGTTAATCCTGTCTAAACACAATTTATATTGTAGAATGAAAAGAATGATTCCAGTTATCACAACATTAGATGTTAAGAAAGAAAAAAAAATTTGTCATTCATTGTATGGCATCTTAAGTTTTTTGGCCAATTGCTCACTGTAAGAAAATTCTTATTATGGAAATAACCAGTGTTTAGTGCATTATCATAAATATGTTTCTTAATGAAGATTAGCTGTGAATATATATGATATTATAATATATATGATATATAATATATATGATATATATATATATATATATGTATGTATGCATGCGTGCATCCGTGTATGCATGTGTGTGTATTGTGTGTGTGGTATGTATATATATATATATGTATATATATGTGAATGGATTGCAGAAATTCATTATATTGTGGCTAAATCTGCATCGTTAAAGTTGATACTCAAATTCTCCTAATTCTCCTAATAATATTCACCATAATAATAACTTCTCAAAATTGGGGTTTTTGCTCAAGGAATTATAAGCCATAAAATATTAAAATTGAGTTCTAATACTTGTTGCAGAACAAAGCAATTCTTGGGTTGAGCCAAAGTTTCCTACAGAGTGCTTCTTTTTGACTTACCATTGCCACCACATTTCCATAATACCAGCAACTCGAAAATATATACAGCAAATGAGATCAATACGCGATGTAAACAAACTCATAAATGAATTAGAGTCTACCGAGAATGACTGGAAACATACTCCATTAGCAGCACGAAACAGATTTTTACTCAAGAAATGGAAAACTCAAATACAGGTACTCATTTTTATAAGCACTTTTTAGTATAGGAAATTTAAATATTTTAGCAATATTTGAAATTAAGTTCATTTTGTATTATAAATCAAGTTTACATAAGTATATATAATGCAATTAAAACATAACGTGTTCTATTACATAAAATACATATATGTATTACATAAGCGCTTATTGTAACAGTTGGCCTTAAGTTGGTTTATGGCCATTGGATGGATAACCCAGAAGACACATCTTGGTCGGAGAACCAAATATCCGTTCATGGAAACCCGTTTTGAACGTGTAGTATCCAAGTTAAGCTACTTAGTGTTTAAACGAAAACAACAATATTTTGTTGTAACAGTTTAAATGAAGTGTTGAGAAGGATTATTTTTAAATTTCCTTTAAATATATTTAGGTTGGGTGCGTTTTTTAATTCTTCAAAAAAAGTATTCCATAATTTTGGCCTTCGATATACTATGCAGTGCTCATCATATTTGCTAATGTTTTTGGGTAGTTTATATTTTTTTTGAGAGTTGATCCTGAGGTTGTATCTGACTGACTAATTACTAGCAAAGAAATTTTGATGGGGGTTTCTGTTGTGTAAATTTGTACATAAATATTAGAATTTGATAGATATTTTATTTTAAAATGCTTAATATTCCAAGTTTGGCCATAATAGGCACTGCACTTTCTCTACGATTTTTGGATGTTAATATTTTGCATATGTAAGTAAATAATTAAGTAAGTAAGTAAGTGAGTAAGTGAGTGAGTGAGTAATGTAAAGTAAAGTAAGTAAGTATTTACCAACAAACAATCATTTTACAAATAATAATTGTAATAACTGTTTGTGGTTGGAGGCACTCAATAGCCTAAAAGCTGAACAAAGGAGTGACACCAGGTACTAAGATAAAAGAAAGGAAATAGATGATGATATTTGACACATTTTTTTACCATAAGAAGTAATGATCAAACGCCCACCCCAAACCAACGCCATTTCGCAGGAACCCTAAAAAACCACTCACCCTACCTCCATCACAACACAACTAGTGTAATACTGTAACTTTTAGATGACTTTTTTAATTAATTGCTTTCTATTAAGATCAAAATTAGTATGGATATACGGGTATAGTCAAAATTTCCTATTTAATTATGAATACTAATGTACGAATATTAAAAAAACGATTTATAGCATAAAGGGATTGATTCCATTCTTACATGCACAGATATTTAATTGAATACTTACCATATGTTTTTGTGTTAAATTTTTTAACTAAGTTTTCCACAGATAGCACTCCGAGTTGGATAGTTATGGAGTTCAAGACTTTTAGTAAAGAAATCCGAGATTGCCGATGGTATAGACTTTTTAAAGGAATCAAAAACAAAAATTAAATTCGCAACTTTAATTAAAGCAGAAAAGTCTGGTATAGAAAGATTAGAGAAATTAGTAGAAGTTTCTTCAATTCATAACTTCAACTAAAGCAGAAAACGTTGATATAGAAAGATAAGAGAAATTTAGAAGTTTCTGATCTAAATGGTTGAATCACTGATATTTTTTTGATATAGGATGTTTTGCCCCCAAACCTGAAAACAATAATTTAAGTGAGATGAGAATAGAGAGAAATAAAAAGTTCTTAAAGTTTTTTATCAGCGTAGTATCAAACTTTAGACAAAACGTTATTTTCTCTGTTAAATTTTTTTTTATATGATGCTGCTATGATAAATGTTCATTGGTTAAAATTAATTATCAGTGTTAGGTTTGCATTAAGCCAATCATATATTTTTCGGAGTTCAAATTTTAATTTGTTACCATTGATCGTATTAATTTATTGATGTATAGAAGATTGGTAGAACTTTATACAATTTTGAAGTTTATTAATATTTACCAAGAACAGCAAAGGACCTAGAAGAATTAAGATCCTTTTTTGAAAAGTGGTGAAATAGACAGTCTTGAGAATGCTTAGGAAAGTACCATTTCCAAACGAAAGATTAAAATTTTGAAAACGCTATTGAAAGGCTTATTTAAATATTCATGGACATCATGGTATACTGGTATCAACTGGTTTGGACCAGATGCTTTCCCTATTTTCAGTTTAGAAATCAGCAAGGAAATTCCAAAACTGGTAGTAGGCGAAATGAAAATATTTTAAAGATTAGGTGCTTTAAAATATCAATGAAAATTTGTATGAGATAAATGTATTTTGGATTTTACTTCTTGAACAACTGATGTAAAAAATGAATTAAATTGTTCAGAACAGTTAAAGGAAAACCGTTATCTAAAAATGCACAAAGGAAAGGAATCAGTTTTACTTTTTAAGTTTTTTATTCCTTTCCAAGATTGACTGATGTTATTATATTATTATTATTATTCCTTGCTTCTCCTAATAAGTTTAACTTATTTGCATACCGACATGTATCACAGCAAAAAAATGAGATCTTTTAAAAAGAAAACTTTAAAGGGATATTTTCAGACTGTGATACTTTATGAAATAGAGTAAACTTTGTTTTCTTGCCATTAAGTAAGAGTTTGTTTGCTTTAAACTATGTGTTAAATTTTTCTAATTCTTTATTGATTTTCGTAAAAAGTTGTTCTATGTTTTTATCACGGAGAAATAAGTTTGTGTCGTCAGCAAACATAATGGTTTTTACTAAAGGGAAGCATTAGACATATCGTTAACACAAATTTAAAATAAAATTGGACCTAGTATTGATCCTTGTGGTACTCCAATTACATTCTTTAGACCAGTTTCCTTTGAATAAACAAAGTGTTCTTTCTCTATGACTAAGGTAGCTTTTTATCCATATATAGGAAGCACCTTTTATTCCACAATGTTGTAGTTTATTGAGTAGGATTTCATGGTCAGTCGATCAGTTTTGTGCTCTGTTGATGTGTTTCGGTGAAAACCAATTTGTTTTGAGTTAAGCAGTTTGTTATTTTTCATGTGTGAGTAGATTGTTGTATACCACTCTTTCAAATATTTTTGAAAAAACGGTAATAAGGGAAATAGGATGGTAGTTTGATACTAAAGTAGGATCATCCTCCTTAAAAATAGTAGCATTACCTCTGACTTCCTCAAACATTATATCACAACGATTCTTTACAGCATTCTGCAGGATATGTGAAAATATTTAATAAATTGTAAAAAAATGATAAGACTATATGGTATTGATATTATTTTAGAAATAAAAATCCAAGTCATCAGTTAAGTTAGCTATTCTGCACCATCACATAGAGCAAAAAAAAAAAAAAAAATCATTGAGAAAACAAAGCATCTATTTTTGTAAACTCTATATATTATACTTGTATCATTCTATATTAGTGAATAGTATGAAAAAAAAACAAGCTTACATCCCAATAAGGCATAGATAGACTCCATCTTGTAAGGCAAAATTTGCCTCAGACAGGTTAATTTTTTTTGTGTTTAAGCTTGTTTTGATACCTGACTGTAGTTGGGTTATTTTAAAATTGTTTTTTTAGAGTTTAGTCACTCAAGATTCTTGTGCTGTAACTGGTCTTGTAGATGAGAACTTAATGCGCAGATGTTTGCGATTCTATAGTTCTACAGCAGAATGGCTTCTTGATATAATTTTACAAGGTAAAGGGCAATCAGCTACATTTCCTCTTCCTCAAGATGTTCCATTAGAATTTGGTGCTCTGCCAGATTATTTTCTGGAAGATATGATTGAATATCTGCTGTTCATTGATTTGTAAGTATTTTTTGTTGTGCCCAGAAGGAATCTAGTCCCCTTCTAATAAAATCATTTATCATTACCGTTTGCATTTCATAATAAGGTTGCTATGCAAAATATTAAGTTGACATTAATTTTCAGTACCGAAATTTTTCCCAAAACTTCTGAAACATTAAATAGGACTTTGTAAACTCCTCTTTGTCTGGTTTAATTAACTTTTTTACTTGTAAAATTACAAAAACAGACAGAGTGTTTTATTTAAAGAAAAAAAAAAAGATTTGTTGTTAATTTTTTAAAGCAATGGTGATGATGTGCTAGGGTGACCACTGTTGTGGGATCAATTTGAGTATTGTGATAAGTTACATATAGCTTCCTCGGAGATCTCAGTGTATCTCTCTAAAATCAATCTGCCCTTTACACCCTGCATCTTCCCCATATCGGCAAAAATTTTCTGTTAAAATATTTTTTTTATAACATCTAAAAATGCACAAAGGAAAGGAATCAGTTTTACTTTTTAAGTTTTTTATTCCTTTCCAAGATTGACTGATGTTATTATATTATTTTTGTTGTTAATTTTTTAAAGCAATGGTGATGATGTGCTAGGGTGACCACTGTTGTGGGATCAATTTGAGTATTGTG
>JAUZNK010060862.1:0-14926 GCA_035046665.1 Euphysa ruthae
AGAACCATATATGCATACTACTTCAGTACAAAAATATGGAAAAACAAATAATGCAGATAAACACATTTATATTATCATTTATAAAATTTTTTACAACCACATTCAAAAAACACATACGTATACCACTCAAATATTGTTAATTTATTTACAGGCCAGTCTGGGATAAATGATAAAACGTAAATAGAACTGGGGTAATTAACAGAATTGGATTATTGCTTGATTGTTTGTTGGTTATGATTAGCCAGGATAACAAAAAGATATAATAAAAACTAAAAAATAATTGGAAGTACTTACCCTTTTTACTCATTTTAACCAATGTACACGAAATTAATCGGAGTACAGCTGACTAAATTGTCAACACACACCACTAAATAAACTCCAATGCAAAGGTTTTTTATAAAAATATTCGAAAAAAACTGCAAAATATCAGCTTCGTTGAAATAAGTTACTACGAGTATACTCGTAGTTTGGCACTAGAGAAAAAAATTTTTTTCTACAATGCCGAACTACGAGTATACTCGTAGTGCTTTTTTTAAAGTCATGGCAGTGAAATAGCCTCGGCAGTAAAATGACGCCGTGCCATTTTTGCCTCGGCAAATAATGAACGTCCGGTAAAAACGGCCTCGGCAGCGAACGTGTTAAGACGATGTATAATATGTTTACTTTGTATATTTTTTCATCAAGATAATGATGTTTTTTTTAACATTGGTATTTTTATTGTCCACACTGATTTTTTCTCCCTAGGTTTTTTCGGTGTTTTACCGTGGCTCTGAATGAGTTAAGTTAATATTCTATTTCTTTGTATCTGTTCATTACCTTTTTGATTTTTTGCATGAAGTTATAAGTAAAGGATACAAAATTAAAAATTAGTCCAAATATTTTCTGAAAATTCTTATCTTAGCTAAAATCTAAATAAATAAAAGAGGAAAAATTTATTTTCTCTTTTTTTTCAATCTAATCTTAATTTCTGTCGAAGTTAAGGGTTAATGAAGCAAATGATAATTTATCTCTGAAAAAATTTTTGTTAGCGTGATTTCAGGGTAAACAAGGCAAAAAATTGATAGCCAAAAAATTTTTTCCCTTTTTAAAATAAAATCTCCTTATCTCTTTATGATGAAGTCAGCAAACAATCCACAAATTTATGTGTGTGAATTGATGTTAATATTTTGAATCAATTTGTTTAATTTTATTATAATTTTAATTATGATATACATTTAATGCATTTAAATCATGAATGAAATTTAATTAATAGCTTAAAATAGCTTTTTTTGCTTTTTTCAATTTAAACTTTACTTCATCATGAATTTAAATCTCAACTGAGAGCTACTGAAGCTGAAAGAAGTAAATTGAAAAAATCAATTGCTAATGCCTGTATACATATAGAAAAAGTCATTGGTTCTTTGCATCAGAAATACAGTCTTCTTAACTCGGCTATACCTATAAATTTGCTCATAACAAACACTGATGAGCTAGTCTCAACTTTAGACAAATTTATACATGTCAGTTGTGCTCTAGTAAATTTATGTCTTTCTCCTTCAGTTTTTATATTAGATTAGGAGGTATTAACAGAGCATAAATACATTTTTATTATAAAGTACATATTAAAAGTCTTCGTCTTTTGCAGTCAGGACAATACCATTCCATTAGGGTCTTGTGAAAAGACATTTTAGGTGAAATCATACAATCGAACAGTCTTTATCTCTTTTGTAGGCTTTCAAATGCTCGGCAGTATATCGGCTTTCAGTAAAAACTAGATAATTTACTATATCTGGGTAGGTAACTTTTGGTAGCTCAGAATATTCTTCTGAAAAACATTTTTTTCTTTATATCTTTTTTTTGTCAGAAGATCAAGCTCACTGAAGTGTTTTGAAAACATTTTACTTGTCAAAAGTCAAAAGTTTTTTTTTATCTGTTCATAATAGCAGATTAGAAAATATTACAACACTCTATTACTTTGTAAGGCAGCCGTTATCGCTCATGATTTACAAAATTGGAAACACATTGTGCAATTAGGTCTGACACAATTTTCATGTAAAGTCTAAAATTCTATACTTTTTAGGCAATGCTTGA
The DNA here is from genome assembly GCA_035046665.1 of Euphysa ruthae. Taxonomy (NCBI): domain Eukaryota; kingdom Metazoa; phylum Cnidaria; class Hydrozoa; order Anthoathecata; family Corymorphidae; genus Euphysa; species Euphysa ruthae. The sequence continues at coordinate 2,071 of JAUZNK010060862.1, forward strand.
TGATAATTCAGATACATTTCGTGAGATCAATGAAGACGATATACGGCTCTCAAAAAATCTCATAAGTATGCACAGATTGAAAAGTCAGATCCGTTCACAAAACTATTCAACAAATATTCATAAACATACAAAAACTCATCATAAACAAATCAAGGCATATAAACAATCAACAGACAAGAGGAAAACCAAGTAAATGTTTTAATTTTTTTCTTTGTAAAATCTGTTCTCTACTACTTTAAAAGTTTATTAAACTAACAATTCTCTGGTAAGCTTCTTAAAAGCATAAGTTTGAGGACTGTGGAGGGCTTTGTTATATTCTACATGTTTAAAACTTTTATTTATTATATTTTTTGATTATTTTTTTCTTGAAATATGCTTGTTATATATTAATTCTCATTGTTATATATTAATAGTTATATTGTGGGGGTATGACTTTATTTTGCTTCTGATATGTTGCTTGCTCTGTGAAGAGAGTACAGCCATGTTGGGAGTAAAATAGTTTTATGGTTGTGATTTATTTTTTGTGTGGTGTTGGAATTTTCTCCGAATCTGTGTACCTAAAGCCTGTGTATATGTGGGGGGCATTCAAAACAAGTATAATGAGGTAGTTGAACGATTTAGTATTGGAGAATATTTAATCTAAAATATCAAGAAAGAGATGACTTAGCTATTTATTTTATAAACTAAAGCAAAATTGCAAGCAATATATAAATAGTAGATGTGACCTGTTAAAATATCTACTTTTTGCAAAAAAAAAAAAAAAAATGTTTTTTATTCTGTCTTTTACGATTCAAAGAAGATATTTTCTTATCCTATCTAAATTTTTATAGAAAATCTTAAAATTTATCGGTTAGAGACTGGAAGATAGGTGGAGTTCTTGATAGAAAATTATATATTTTGTTTTTAATGTTATTATTATTATCTTGACTCAGCAATAAATTTTTGATAGTAAATGTTTGTTATAGATCTGCTATACCTAGTTTTATGAACCCTAATGCTCTGGTAAATCTTCTTAGATATTTATCACAAGAAATTTCAAAAGAAGATTTTAAAAAGTCTGCTATACCAAATCATCCGAACACTAATGATTCAAATCCTTCTGATGAATTAAAAGATGTCGTAGAGATTAGTGATTTAACAAACGATACATCTTTTACCAATTCATCTAACGAAAAAAGTACCAATATTCAAAAGAGACTAAACAATGATATGCGATTGACTGGGGATATTAAAGTTTTAAATTTAGTAGAGAGTAACGATACGTTCAAGACCTCCGTTATGCAATCACCATACCAGAACCATACCATACCTAACCATAACAGTTCGAAACCATCTAGCTATACAAAAGTTTTAAATTTAGTTAAAAATAATGCTATGTCAAATATTTCGGATGTAAAGATAGCTAAAAATAAAAATGAAAACAATTCAAATTCAGCTGTTAACAGTAAAACTTTGAGTTTAGTTGAAAACGATGAAAAATTAAATTCATCTTTTATGAAAACAATAAATAGTAGCAACAGTATTCCTTCGATTTCATCTGGGGATGCTAATTATACTAATCATTTAAATTTAGTCATGAAGAATGATGGATCAAACTTACCAGACAATAGTAGCAATATTAATGAAATACAATCTGATTACCATATAAAAAATAAAGAAAATTCTGCAAACCAAAGTGGTAGTGATAGTGAAATTGTTGAAGTTGCTTTACAAAACGAAAAAGTAAATGTTGATATGAAAAACAATAGCATTACAGATGTTCCAGCAATAGAAATAATCAACCAATTTACAAATGTTTCCACAAACGTTTCTCATTATAATGAAAACATTGGAAATGAAACAAGTGAATTAATAGGTAAAATTGTAGGAAGCAATGCAACGTCACTAGACTCTCATAAAAGTGAAAAATTTGGCCAAAAAGATATCAAAAGTTTTGATTATAAATCCTCTAATCTGGTTGGTTCGATTGTGGGTGGAAATGAAACGTTTACTTTTCCCAAAAATCAAACTTTCGTCACTGGTAATGTGTCTGAGAACACTAGTTTAAGAGTAAATAATAGTAATAACAATGATGGTGATAATGCAACTGAAAAAAAATTAAAAGTATTAGTAATCCCAGGCAATAATGATGATGGTGAGTTTGATGATGATGATGATTATATTACAATGAAAAATGATAGTGTTGAATGTGATTTGATTGCAAATAAGAGTACAAACTGTCCTGATATTGTAAGAACCCAACTAGTAAAGGTAGGTTTACTTACCCCTAATGTTACTATAGTGACATCAAATTCTTCATGTTGTAACAATACTGGTAGTCAATTAAAAAACATGATGATAAAAGTAAAGAGTGGATTACCTTTCCAACAAAGAAATGAAACTGAAATAATGATAAATAATAATAAAATTCAACAATTTTTCCATTCTGAAAGTGATTTGAATAAGAGAAATAAACTGCGAAGAGCTTCAAAAAAGAAAGATAAACTTATTCACGACATCGGTTTGACACTTGATGAACAGATTGTTGCATTAGAATCTGGTTGGGATTTGGAAGACAAAACAAAGACGCCGTTGGAAGATGAAAATGAGAGTGGAGATGGGAGCACTGATATTGTATTTTCAAAAGATTTTTATAAAGAGTTTGATCAAGTGGTTGAGAAAAATATAGGAGACATAGAAAATACTCACTCTGCTCATAAAAATGATAAAAATGATTATTTGCATGAAATAAAAAACCAAAGCTCTAATCCTAAATCACAAAGTAATACAAAAAAATTTAAATCTTCTCATTCAAGTTTGAAGGTGAATTCAGAAAACAAGCCTTCCAAGTATAAATTGACTGAAAAGCAAAGTCATGAATTCAGAAATGCTAACAAAAAGCAAAGCTTTAGATTAGATGCGAGTGAAGAATTTAATGCAGAATTAGATTGGCAAAGCCAATTGTTGGCGCAAATCGATAGAACTCGAAAAAATTTTTACAATAATGTCACTGGTGCCCTTCATAGACAAAAACCACGTCATGAAAAACCTACATCTAGACAGTTTTATGGTGCATTTGAACCAACTGTATCATCTCTTGAAAACCAACCACTTAATTGGAATGATTACGTCACAAATTCAGAAGAGAATATAATGCATGATGGTTTCGATCCAGAGTATGGTTTTGTTGAGGGAGATTTGTCTTTTGATCCAAGCACTTCAACTGACACTGAAAGTATTAATTTAGCAGATATGTTGGGAGTACCTAATGCAGCTACTCCTCAGCCTCTGCCATACCAGCCTCCGCCCTTCAGTACACCAAATCCTTATATTGTTCAGAGTTCTGACAATTATGTATCCACTACTCCACCACCACTACCACCACCTTTACAAGTAAATCCATTTCCTCTACAACCACCTCGAAAGGTATGTTATGTTTATTTTATAATAAATGAATCTGTGTCAGTAGCAAAAGACTAAATATTTCTTGGTTGTAATTCTAACTACTGAACTGATGGAATATTACTATTAATTATTATTAATTAGCTTTTTAATTAATTAATTAATTAAATAGCTTTATTATTTATTTATGATTTTGAAATTACCATAACGACATGATTACAGAGTTTAAATGAGCATTGTATTATATTTTTACATTTTTCTGGCAACCTATCTGATTTATTTTTTGCAGCAAAAACTTTTCTTGTAATTTTGATATACTTTAGGTACCTAGCTGGGCCTCAGTCATACCAGAGGGTAAAGTGAAAGCAACTCGAGTTTGTAAACCAGGCCCAATTAAAGCAGCTATTGAAGGAAAACCAAATTGTTTAATCATTGGAGATTCAATATCGCTTGGGTAAGAAGAATTTTCTTTTAATCAGTTCTATTTATATTATTTTCTTACTAGATTAGTTGCAATCTTTTATGTCTTGCTTCCAAACAAATAAAAAAAGACAGCTATTTTAATTATTCCATAAAAAAAATTTCGTGCATTTGTATATGTTTGATTTATCGACCCGATATATAATTTTGTGACTCGTTACTTAAATTTAGCAAAGTAAATGTTTTTTCTTAGTAAATTTATAATTTTGATTTGATATTTAATAAACAGCTTCCATTTATATTTATGTTTAATATTTAATAATAATGTTTAATAGTAGCTTCCATTCATAAAATTTATCAATAATAAACTGTAACCGTAATAAAACAGTAACCATGATAACCATAATATAAAAGTTGTTCATATAAATCATTAACTATAATAAAAGAATTCAATATATTTTAATATCTGTTCCTAATGTCCTTTATAGCCTAATAGACAGTATAAATAACAGTTTGGCATCTGGTGGGGTCAGTCTTGCTTCATGGGGATGTAGACTTCTTTAGTCTTGGGTGGCAATCTTCCTAGAGTTGGTGTCTTGATAAAAACACCGGCTGGCAAACCAATAATTGTCTTGAGGGGTAGGTAGAGTATACCCCACCCCCCCCCCCCATCTTCTACCCCTTATTTGCCTATTGGTATCAGGGCTGCGAATAAGCGTCGGTCAATGTTCAATGTGAGATAGGATTAGTGGTATGTCCAGTTCAAATTGTTTTCTCTCGGACATCATGTTAGGGAGAAATAAAGACGAGAAAACTAAAAAAAAAAAAATAACCTTGCAAAAACAAAATTTGCTTTTTTAAAAATAAAGACGTTACCGCAAAATGAATAAGAAATTTATTTTGTCTATGATTTACTTTGTTTCTCTGAAACCTAATCGTTAATTATTCATGATCTACCAGACCTGTTAAAACCTCAAAAATTGCATAACTTTTTTTATTTTTAATTTACAAGCATCTAACTGTAATATTTAAAATATTAGTTAGGATAACAACTGTGGGATTGTCAATAACAAAAGCTACTTAATTAAAAAAAATAGTAATCTTATTTAGAAAGAAATGTTTTATGGATCAACTTAAACTTCCATAACATAGTGTTTTTTTTTTGATTTGTAAGGCTTATATTTATTTTTTTAAATTTTATATTTCATTTGATCTTTTATGTAATTTTTAAACTGTCTGACTGGACTGTAAGTATAAACATATTTGTTTATATCTTAACATCGTTGAATAATTATTTCTCATCCACAGGTTTTTTTTTAAATTTTATTGTTATTCTATTATTTTTCTTTTGATCACCTAGGACTTATATTTAAAAATACTGCCCATTTCTCAGAAGTATTTATTATAGTTGTTTACACAGTCCAGAAAATGTGGGCTACAAACTGCATTATCATGGTTAAAAAAAAGATTATGAAAACAAGAAAACGTTGTTAAATAAGTTCATTAAGTTAAAAAACGTTATTTTGTTGACATGAAAAAATAAATTTTACTATAATACTTTTTAATTTTTTACTTGTTAAATATTATAAACAATTTTTTATAATCTTATAATCTAATTGAGATGAATTTTTTGTCATTTTAACGTACTTTTAGATGTAAGATAAAAGTGTTTATTTTACTTAACAAATAATTTTGATGTAAAGTCGAAACAATAGAATAAATTATATATTGATCCGTATATATGCCCTCCCCTCTATTTATATTAGCGTCGGTCATAACGGTCATAATTGTAACAAGCAAACTTTCGGCGAAATATCACCTCACATAACCACTATTGTAAAATGAAGGAGATGATTAATTTAATAAAATAATCGCATTTATCTCTATTAAATAACTATAATAGCACCCTAAATAAAGGGAGAAAATGATGGAATAGTTTGAAATTCACTTTATAAGTATGCATATTTATTTAATAATTGAGTATCCAAGGTTATTAAAATAAGAAAATTAAACCACAAATATAAAAAATCTGCAGATATTCTGTTAAAAATGCTATTTGAAGAAATTAATACTCGATGTACTTATGTGAAATGACGTATGCATAGTAATGCAAAATTAATTTTACATAAGACGCTACCAACAAAGCGTGTAGATATTACATCAGAAAATTGATCAAGTAATTTTAGTTGGAACAAAGACAAAGAAAAATTTACGAACATAAATTTATTGTTTGCTTACGATAAATTGCATTTTGGTGAACTATTAATAGGAAGAAGAGTGCGTATATAAATTTATATTTTCTTAAAAAAATCTCTAAAAAAGATTATTTGAAATTTTTCGACCAATAGAATTATCGAATCATAACTTTAAGCTATTTTCTTTAATGAAAAATCAGGAATTCAAATGTCTGATAGATTAACGCATGTTCCATTATTATTGCATACAACCAACAGATTTCAGTTTGTGCCAGACCTCATGTCTGAAAGGTTTGAAATAGTTATTTGCAGCTTTGTGTTATGGATGCAGAGCTGTCGCCATTGCCATATCTGCTGTAGGGCTATGAATAGTAAACCTAAATCAGGTTGTGAAGCATCACCTATCAAACCTTTATCTCCTTTGTTCACCAACATTTGTGGTCTTCGAAGTACTTTTTTTTGTGTGGAATCTTTTATCTTTAGTTCATCGCCTGACATCTTGGAAATTAGTGAAACTATTGTTGATTTTTAAATTAGTTTATTTTACTTTATTGTACCTGGTTACCTTCATATCAATCACAAGGAGTCGTCTTTTCGCATACATGGCGTTAGCATCCTTGTTCGTGAAATTCATTCTTTTAGCTCGCAAAAGTTATCTTGAAAACCCTGATGATTAGTACATCTGTTTACGTCTACTCCTTTTACAATCAACCAGTTATCTTTTCTTCTTATACCATTCTCCTTTCAGACAGTCTTTCAGTATAATCAATTCAATTTCTGAAAATTTTGACAAGGCTCTCATAATTTGCCCATCTAATATTTTTGCTTTTGAGGCCTTCAATGTCTACCACACTACCTTTCTCTCAAACTACTAGCCTTTTTAGCATCGACACCTCCAGCTTTACCATAGCTCAGTCATTAATGTAACTAATCAATTCTCCAACTCTTCTTCTTGATCATGACAGCCAGAAATTTTCTTTACTAGATCTATACCTTTCCTGCTATCTGACATCTGCAAATCCTGCTATCTGACATCTGACATCCTTTAAAAAAACTCTGACAGTGGTTAATATCAATATCAACTTTAACAATCGCCTCTTCCCATGAGCCACCTTTCCATAGAAAATTTTATTCTTATCACCATGACTAGGATAGCTTTTGTGATCTTATACCCAAACACATCTTCAATCTTGCTAAGAAAATTGCTTCTTTGGATAATGTTAGCTTCGATGCATATATCCTTCTCAAAAGTATCAAATGTAACTATGCTCGAGCCCATGGTTTTCTTTAATGATTTAAGCATCATAACCATTTTTTCATCTTTTTCAGCATACTATTTGTGTTGAGAAAAGACCACTTTTTACTAGAAATGACTGTAAAAGAGTCACTGAGGAGGTTAAATGCTCTTACCAAAACTTATGGTTTTTTGATACTTCTGGCTCATCTATAGGAGTCTTTGATCCCCACACTCTTCAATGAACTGAGGTCATTACCTCAGCTAGAAATAAACCAGAACTGTTTGCTATGCTGTTCAGCAGTAACTCCATTCTCGATGATTCTGGACACATATTGCTTGACTTTCCACCTAATACTGACACTGACTTGACTTCTCTCAACAATGTTTAAAATTGTTATTGCTACCTTTGATCCTTCTAAATTTACTTACTGGCTCTGCTATAATTTGTGTAGTTTTAGTAAAAAAATCCTTTTCAGAACTCTCTCCGATTCTTTGCAAGTTTAAGAAGTATATCTCTGAATCCTGTTTTCTTCTTACTGAAGTCGGCATCTAATGTCCCCATAATCAAAAATTCTGGTGAGCAATCTAATCCTCATAGTTACCTCCAATCAGGCTTCTTTCAGTCATAAATAAAGCTTTTAAATAATTCATAAATTAATTATTCCTCACTTAATCAATCACTTGATGCTGGCAGTGAATCCAGGGCGATTGCACTTGACATGTCTAACACATTTGAAAAGGTTTGGCAGGCTGGAATTCTCGATAAGATGAAGTAATGTGGTTTTGAATAGGATTAAGTCTTTTTTGACAGGCGGAGAAATCAACGTGGTCATCGATGACCACTCTTCGAAATGTTACCCTGTTAATTCTTGTGTCTTTCAAGGTTCTGTTCTATGACCCACCCTTTTTCTGATTTTCATTAATGAATTGTCTGAAAGTGTTCTTTGCAAGAATACTATACTATTACTATATATGTGGATGATACTAATTCGTACTCATTCTTAGATAAGGTTGAAATGGCAACTGATTTTGAAGATAATTTTTGCACTGTTGTTGAATGGGCTGAAAAATGGTTACTCTCATTCAAAGCACCTTTCTCTCATCTATGCTGATGGATGGTAGTGAACTTATTGAATCTTTGCAGAATCAATTTTTAGGCCTTACATTCTCAATTTCTCTTGTAATTCTTACATTGAATCCATTGCAAAGTCTGCTCCCATGGGTGTGGTACTTTCTTCTGCCAGAGTGTACACTTAATATCTATAAGGCTACCATTCGACCATGTATTGAATATTGCTGTCATCTTTGGGCCAGACCCTCTGCTGTATGTCTACATATTTTTGACTGAATTTAGAAAAGGATACTCAACATTCTTATTTCTTATTGTAGTGGTTTTTAGCCTGTGGAAAGCAACTGATTTTAAAAAATTATTTAATTCGATAATAATAAATTTTTACGACATTTTTTTCGGTATTTGAGATATTCCTTTTGTCCGTCTTTTGAATTTCTCTATTCTAACAAGTAAACCTATTTTAAACCAACTTTTCATGAGAGAGCATTTTTAAAAAATCTTTGTAAATAATTGGCAATATAATAATTTAATTATAACTTTCATTACACTTTAATTTTTAACACAATTTTTTCATGGTGTACTTCTTATTATTATTATTTTTTTCATACCTTTATCTGGTATGAGTGCCAACTTCATATGATGTCATCATTTTTTCCCAAAATCCAAATTAGGAGTCTGTATATGTATTTCATGGAACACAGAGATTACAATTTGCAAACAAAAAATTAGATACAATATTAAGTAAATATTTATTTTAAATACTAAATAATAAACATAATAAACAATGTACAAGGTAATGTACATCAGGGATATAAAAAATTAATTTTGTGAACCATTGGAGACAATAAGTTAATAAATAAAAGAGTCTAATGAGTTCATTAGAGGGTCTGTTGCAATTTTTTGACACAATATTTCAAGAAGCTAAAAATCAAGTTTCTACAAAATTTTGAAAGCTATTACAAATGATACTTGAATGAAACTCTCAAATTAAATGAGTAGTTTTGTTTACTGCCTATGTAAAATGAATATATACATTTTCTCTATTGAACTTGTCAAAGTTTTGTCAACAAATAATTCAAATGGATCATAAGTACTTTTTTTTACCTTTTTTTAAACCACTGTTAATAGAACCAATTCAGTTTAAGATAATTAAGTCACATTTTTAATAACTTTTAAAAGCAAAAATTTCTGGATTTAAATCCAATAAACTAAACACATTTTTACCAAAATACTTTCCTGTTAAAATTTAAATGAAAATAGAATAATAATGAAATAATTTATTTCATTGTTAACATTTCATAGAATAATATGAAAATGTGCTGTGAGACTATGTGCACCATAATTATTGAATTGTTTTCTTCATTAGATATAGTTACTCAGTAGCAGCAGCACTAAAGGATGATTGTCAAGTTCAACTGACACCTTCTTCAAAAGCTGGTTTAGCTTTAGATTCTTCATATGGACTGCATTGTTTGGATTCATTTCTATCTCCAAGTGATTTGTCACCAACTTCATACGATGTCATTATTTTCAATTTTGGTCTTCACGATATAGATTATCTTCAAAAATACCCAGAGGTATTAAATAATATTTTTGAAAAAGTGAAAAAAAAATTATTTTTTGAGTTCATATTTGTATGCATTAGTCATATTTTTAGCATGTCTTTACAAGAATCTCCTTTCAAGAGTGTTACAAGTTTCTCAATAAGTTTAAAAAATATGTAAGTTAAGGAAAAAAATTTTTTGTGTTAACCCACTTACGTTAGAATCTTAAAATTCTTAACTTCAAATTGATTTATTTTAATTATGCATCCTCTCAGGAATTTAGATGAAAGCACAAATTTGGAGAGCATGACCTTTGAAAGGAAAAAAAAAATCGAAGGTTTGAAAAAAAATGCTACGCTTAAGAATAATTTTTCAGGGAGATTGAGATTTTTTTTTCTGCCTCAAAACCAATATTTTGCTGTCAAAAGCAAAAAGTTTGACAGAAAAAATATTTAAAATTGGTTTATTGGTCATTGATTTTGAGGGTCACTGATTTGCTACAGTTTTATTAAAACTCGGAAATTTAATTTAATTTAAATTTCAATTCAATTCAATAACCTGTGTTTCGAAATAATTCAAATTACCTTCCAATCTGTTTATTCTAGGAAGATTTTTAAGTTGAATTTTTAAACATTTCACAATGCAAAAAGATGCAATAATCTAAAATCTCATATTATTTTCAGCCAAAAAATTTTGATGGTAAGTTTTCAAATTTGATTAAATTATTTTAGCAGATTTTAGCCAATTTGAATAATTAATAAGCTAAAACAAGCAATTCTATCACAAGGTTCTTAATTAATTTTGGAAATTATTAGAAATGTTATAAAGATGAAGTCATTTATTTTCTAAACTTTAATTAATAAGACTAGTGGAAATATTTCACAGCAAAGGTTATTAAGTTCAAAAATTTTCTTTCTTATGCCTTATGTAAACTAATGTCTTTTTTTTTAGTTATAGTTTAAAAAATATTTTCGAAAAAAGGCAGCCACGGCTTCAAATTGATTAACATATAGTTGGGTTGAATAATTTTAGGTATTCTCTAAAAGAATGTTGTTTTGTTAGCTCTTATATTTAGGAATACAACAATCTAGATAAATACTCAAATAATCTACGAAAGATTAAAAAGAAGTTACTGGCAACTGGTGCTACTATTGGCTTTACTTTATCTACACCTGTTACATTTAGTAAAGAGAAAGATAATTTACTAAAGAAATACAATCACGCTGCAAAGAAGTAAATTATTAAGCAGTTTCTTCTTTTTTAACAAATTAATTTTTGCATCCCGATATCTGAATGTTTCTTAGATAAAGAAAAAAACCTAGAAATATTATTTGGTGACTGTTAGCAACATATATATGTCACCAAAAACACTTTCTGTAAAAAAAAGTAATAATTTGCAGGTAGAAATATTTTAATAAAATATCTTTCAATGTCTAGAGCTGCAAAATAGTATTTTTTTTGGTGATAGGAAAATTCCACTCGCAACAATTGCTACCCGGATAGTTGCTACAGAAGAGGATTAATGCTGCCAGAAAGTTGCTACCCGGACACTTGCTACCCATTTTCTCCTTAAATTTAAATTAAATTTTCAATAGTGAAAAGCAGTATTTTGTGCATAATTATCTACTTTCGCGAATTGGTAAATATTAAAGACCAATAACCATGTGATTTTGTGGTTAAAGATTTTTAAATTTTTTTCACTTGTATTTTATTAGTACACTTTATGACTATGAAAAAAATAAAACAGGCTTATTTTTCTTTGACTGCTCTCCTTTTGCTATACAAAATATTAAGAAAGAAAAACTAAAGAATGTAACAAACATTATTTTAGAAAAGAATAGGAACGGTTCAAAATGCAATGTTATGTGCTATACTTCAAAGATATTCTAATATTTCCATGTTAGGATAATTGTTCTCTATACAAATTATTCATTGATTACAGTCATTGTAATGTCTGTACACTGCATGGGATGGATGGCCACCTAGAGATTACAAAATGGTAGTTCTACACATTGACTCTTCTCTTTGTAGAATCTTCTGAATCTTGTAGAATCTAAGTTTCCAAATAGTTGGCTGATAGGATGTTTCCTTGAAAATGTTGATGCCATCCCTCTTCTACACTGATATTAGCTCTTGGTAATTAGTAAAAAGCCCCAGAAAAGCATGTTCCATGATGGCATAATGGCACTCAAAATGAAAGATTTCTTCAATATCGTCCATTATCTTGACTATATTCAAAATATTGGATAACATTGTCACAATCATCCTGGAAAGATTCACGAATGCCAACACTTAGAAGTTCAAAGGAGTCAATGAAATCATTTCGAGGAACGAACGCTAACGCTGCTAGCATTTTTAGATTAATAGCAAAGTTATCCTTATTATTATATCATTGTTGGAGTCCTGCTTGTTAAATACCATTTCAGATATTATAAGCCAAATGGAACAAAACAGCCTTTTATTTTCACTCTGGGAAAATTTGTGGCAAGGGAATTAAGTGCAGAAATTTAACAATTCACTAAAAAATATTTCGGTCTGTCATTTGTAAAACTTCTTGAAACAATTACTTTTACGTATCTTCAGTTTTATTTGGTAAAATTGCGATTAGATAGGGGAAATGTGAATTGTGTACACTTGAAAAAATATTTCAGGTTATACTTTAAAGTTACCATTCGAAAACCAATGTTCACTGTGTCATATAAAAGCTCTGCTGCTTGGTCGGAAACAAAATATTAGCAGCTAATTTTTCTCACCAACCCCACTATCAAACTTTTTAAAATAGCTTTCTCGCAGAAGTATGTGTGTATTCTTCCATAATTATTGGAATTGTTTGTCTATTTTTTGGGATTGGATGTTGATTACCAGTTTGTTTTTTAAGTTTAATATTTCTTCTAATACTTTCAATTGCGAGTAAATTTACAATCACTACTTCAAAGGCATATGACACATTGCCCCATGACCTACTAATTGCTAAACTAGAAGCATATGGGGTTAAATTTTGTAGTCT
>JAUZNK010060873.1:0-14925 GCA_035046665.1 Euphysa ruthae
ATTATAATATATATATTTATTTACTTTACTGTACATTTTTACCTTCCTATCAAGGACTTATCTTTTTGCATGTATGGCCTTGGCATCTTTGCCCATGAAAATTTGCCTGTAGCTTGTGACGTTTCTCAGATGAATCGTACATTTGTTTCTTTACTTGATCTATTCCATTTGTCAAATCCTGATATCTACAAGGCATCTGTCTCTAGTTTCTTATGAAACTCTGGTCATGCAGTGGTTTGCGTTGACATCAACTTTAACCTCTTACCATGAGCCACCTATCCATAAGAAATTGTTTTCTTGTCACCATGGAGACTGGGACAGCTTTTGTGGTCTTCATGATATTCCACTGGAACACATCTTTAATCTAGATATATGTGCTAAGGAAATTTTTTCTCGACTTCATGTTGACATCAACACTTATATTTCCTCTTGAAAGTATAAGTGAAACCACATTCGAGCCCTTAGATTTCTCCAGCAATTACGGCTGCAATTGCTAATCAATCACTACTTTCATCTTATTCAGCACATTAGTTGTGTTGAGAACAGATGTCTTTTTACCAGAGCATGCAATGACTGTCAAAGAGTCATTGAGGAGACTAAACTCTTATGAAAACCAAGTCTATGAGCATCTGGTCACTCATTTTATCAGATCTCGAGACTTCAGGCGCTTCTATAGTAGTTTTTCAAATAAGGGTAAGTCTTTGATCCCTCCACTTTTCAATGGACCTCTGCTAGAATTAAGGCAGAACTTTTTGCTAAGCTGTTCTGCAGTAAATCCACTCTCTATGATTCTGGACACATATTGCCTGTTTTTCCACCTAGGAACTGACTGGCTTGACTCAAAAACTACTAATAAAGCTACTAATGGCCCTAATAGAATTCCTGCTGTTGTATTACAAAAGCTCTTTATAGAACTTTCTTTGATTCTCTGTAGGTTGTTTAGGAAGTGTATTACTGAATCCTGTTCCCTCTTACTAGAAGTCGGTATCTGTTGTGTTAGTTTTCATAAATTCTGGAGAGCAATCTGATCCTCGTAATTACTGTTCTATCAATCTTTTTTCAGTCATAAGTAAGGATTTTGAATCATTAATTAACTCATGTGATATTCGTCATTTAGAGTCACTCAGTCTGTTTTCTGATCATCAGTATGGTTTTCATTGTCATTCATTCTTATGGTGCTCATTAGGGGTCTGCTGCTAATGCTTTGGCTGTCATCTGTGAATGTGTCTATCAATCTCTTGATGCTTGTGATGAATCTAGAGCAATTACACTTGACATCTCTAAGGCATTTTACATGGTGTGCATGTTTGACTTCTTCATAAGATGAAGTCATATGGTATCTCTGAAATCAAGGTGGTCTTTGATGGCCACTGTTTGAAACCACTATGTAAATTCTGACGACCCTCAAGGTTGTGTTCTGAAACCTACTCTTTTTCTAACTTTCATTAACGGTTGATACTCTTGCTATATATTCGAATGAAACTACTTTGTACTCATCTGTAGGGAGGATAAACAATGATTTTAATAAAATTGAAATGGCAGCTGATTTGGAAGATTATCTTCACAATTTTGTTTAATAGGGTGAGAAATGGTTGGTGTCATTTAATGCTTCGTAAACGAAGCATTAAAAGCAATTACTTTCCAAACGTTATTAAAAATATGGTTTCTAAGAAATATAACATGCCACCCATTTTTAAAATGTTATAAGGCTTATTCCCCAGGACTTAAAAAGTTCATTTTGGACATAAAAACAACATTTATAAAAAGAACAAAATGTTTCAAACAAAACTGAACAAACTAATAATAAGATTGACTTGTAAAAAAAAAAAGAAACTGTACTGAGTATAATTACACCAGGTATTACAGAAAGACAAATATGTAGGTGTGTTGTTTGGGGGTTCATTAGATATTTTATTGGAAAGTATCCTCTGACAGATATGATAAAGATAAGCTTACCATGTAATTGAAATGTGAAATGTTAAAATTTCACAATAACCATTTTTGGCAAGTTTTGGAATTAAATTTCCTGTCACCCTTGTTAGAACGTATAAACCTTGAACAGAACCTGATGTGCCTGTGCTACAGTAATTTTAAGTGGGTGTAAAACATTTTGAAATTTCTCTGTTCAAGCAACAAATCATATCTCCAGATTTTTCAATTTAATTATTTTACTTACGCAAGTATAATGTGGAAAAATATTATGTTACTAACATAAAAAATACAAATTTGAGTACGCTATCGTGCTGAGATTAAATATCATTTGTTGCGTACTGAATCTGTAAGCATTTATATCATCAAGTGAATCGCAGCAGTTTCGTTAAAGTTAATGAAGGGAAACGAGTGGCAGTTTTTATTTTTCAGGTCTATGCTCAAATTTAAAATTTTTAGCTTAAAATCAGTTTTTAAAATTTAATCAAAATCTATATTGGATATTTTTAATCTATTACTGTTTTTGAAATGTTATCGGGCCCAATCTTCAGAACCCAAGCCATGGTCATTTTAGGCTTAAAATAATATTCTTATCATTTTATCGAAACCTGTTCATTTTAAAGGGCTATTAGGGGATTTTGAAAAAGTTCTTGGGACCAGTGTTCAGTCAATTTTGGTCCGAGAAACATGCAATTTGATTTTTCTCAAAAATTTTGTAAAGTAATTATGTAGCTATGCAGAGATGTAACTATAATGAATTGTTTGTTTAGGGTACTCACAACAAATAAATTGGTTGAAGACTAGATTGAAGAAAGCTGCAGAAGGAAGAGAGGAAGATGGTTAGATTTTAGGCTTTGTATATTTATTTGATATTGCTCTATTGATATCTCAACTAGGTTGCCAGGGTGAAATTAAATCATGAAATATGGTAATTTGAAACTTAAAAATATAGTTTTGTAAATTTTCTGAAAATTCTATCTATTACCTTTTTTCAAAGTTATCAGACCAGGTCCAAAGAAGACTTCTTTAGACTTTAGAACACAGTCGCATATCTGCTTCAGTATCTTTTAAAAAAAAACTTCTGCGTGATTAAAACTTTGGTTCTTGGACAAATCTGATACCACTGCATCTATCTACCATTCTATGGTCCTATAAATTCTAATGTTCTATTTTACTCAGCTTTTTTTCTTCTTTTTTTCTTCTTTTTTTTTTCATTATTTGGGAAAGCATTTATTTTTTGTCCAAAAATAGAAAATGTGTGTCCTTTTCATTTATTACAAATGATCTAAAAACTCACAATAGAAGTTAAGAGATTATCTCTGAACAAAAAATATAACATTCTTAGTCATTATTAGGGCTGTTAAGCCTTTTTTAAAGCAGCAAGTTACAATAAAATTATAAGTATCAAATGAAAGAGTATATCATGTTATTTTCAAAAAGGTTTCATATATCTTAATAGCTGCTTCGGTTCAAATGTTATAACTGTTTGAAATCTAAAATTGTGAAAATTTTTTAACCTCTTTGACATAAAAATCGGGACAGAAGCAAGTATCATTTAAGGAGTTTTCAGCGGGTGGAATGTGACACATCAAGTCATAAGTCATAACTCAATCGAAAATAATCCGAATAATAAAAAATTTGGCAGGCAGATAATAGAAATAATTTTGAGAGAAAACAATGAGAAATTTTTATAAAAATACATGAGGGCCCTGAATTTAGACATTTAAAATTTCATATTGTATTATGCTCGGCTAAAAAATTAAAAAGTTTTGAGAAGAAAAAAAAAAGAAGCAAGAACATTATTTTTAAAAATCCAAGAGGAGCCTTTGTATAGGCATTTAAGGTGTTTACAAGGAGTGAATTTTGTCATTACAACACAAAACTATAAAAATTTGAAAAAAATGGGTTTTTTACAGGGTAAATTTTGACATTTTACTTCATAAATAAACCAAAAACATTCCAATCATTAATTTTAAATTAATAGTTTAATCTTATATAAAATTGTACTAGACATTAATCCTCGTTTTTTTTAAACAACTTTTTGATAATTTTTATATATGAATATTGTCATAATTGGTTTCAACTCAACCATGTTATAGCTGGTTTTGCATCAATTAAGTTACCACTATCAAAAAAGCACTGAAACAAATAAAATTATTTTATACCAACACTTTCCTTAATATTGCTTTATTGAAAATTTAAACCCTTGATTTTTTAATTGGGTACAATTCCAGTAGTGATAAACTTCTTTTTTTTTTTTTTTTTTTTTTGCCAAAAAAATGCTTTAGTATAAAAGTATATTTTAAATCAAAGGTAATTTTTATCCAAGAAATCTTAGGATGTAAGAAAATAAACTAAAGAGATTTAAGTCATGCTAGGTGTGGTTAGAAAGAAAGCTCATTGCATATGTGAAAAAATTTCAAATGCCTGTTGACCATAACGTTACCTGGTAATTGTAAATTACTTTTTACAATCGTAAAAGTTTATTAACTTGTTATTAACTATTTTTATTTAAGATTTACTAATTTTATTAATAATTTCAGAATGGCTCTACAGACATGTATCATTTGCCAGAAAGTATGCGCAAACAATGTAACCCTGCATCTGTAATGGCATGCTTCTCTGAGGCCACAGCACTGTTTTTGCTAAAGCAAAAAGGTTTATAATTAATAGGCAAAATAATATACTGAGCTGACTTTCTGTATGAGTTATTCAAACAAGACAGTAGAACTTCTTTCAGACCCAATGTTATATTACAATAATTGCTGGTAAACCTAATTGAGGCTCTGAAACATTACCAAAGCCTGTATTTCTTAAGTTCACCAACATTCGTGGTCTTTGCATTAGTTTATCTCATGTGGAATCTTTTTTCTTTTAGCTCATCATCTGAAATTTTGGCACTTTGTCAAGCAAATCTTGAACCTTCCATAAGTTCACCTGATTTAATTGTACCTGGTTACTTTTCTATAAATCGCAAGGACTCGTCTTTTCACTTGCATGGCTTTGGTATCTTTGTTCATGACAATTTTCCTGTAGCTCGCAAAATCTCTCTTGAAAGCCCAAATTATTCGTAAATTTGTTTATGTCTATCTCTTCTACAGTCGACCAGTTATCTTTTCTTGTAATATTCTTCTTCTACAGAGTCCTGCAGTGTAATCAACTCCATTTCTGAAATATTGGCCAGGTTCGCATAATTAAGATGGGTATCTTTTAAATATGCCTTCTAAGTTTTACTGGTCTAAGCTATTCTAATAAGATTGTGAAATTTGCTTAGATGATTGGTATGCAATGCCTTTGCTTACAATGACTGAAGATGATGAAAAATTGTTAGAAGATACAGATTTTCAAAAATTGTTGGACACAATGGGCTTAAAGCCACCTGCTGATGAACAGGTATGATAAGGATATTTTAACTGGGAAATGTCAATTTATGTAACAGTTAGTTTAAACTCCCGGTGAAGCTGACAGTGCTATGACATAAAGGATAAAAGATTCACCCTATGTAGGGAATCATTTGTCCCATATGACCTGAAAAATATTCTTTTTTGGGGGCCTGATCCCAATTTATAACTTGAAAATGAGAAGAAAAAATATAATAATAAATAAGATATTTTTGGTTTTTCTCAAAAATTTATGCTTTAAGGGGATAAAACGAGCCAAAATTGTTTCGGTCTACTTCATGCAAACCATCATCCAAAAGTTTCTTCTTTAGCATTTTTCAAAGGTAAAAAGATTTTAAATTAAGAACGGGATGAAAGTACGTTTCAGATATTTGTTCCAACTTTATGCTGAAATTTTGAAGTATCAAGAAGTATTATTTCTAATAAGTTAGACGTTGGCCATTTTTAAACTGTTATTAGACCTTGTCCGCAGGACCCAAGATATAATCATTTAAGGTCAAAAAACTATTTGTGACATTTTTTATCACAATTCTGTCATTTAATTTTTTGTAGTGTTATAGGAACATATAGCATATCTTTTACTTTATATGGCTGACCACCTGTTAGAAATTTTGTTCTTCACCCTCTGGGGCTGGTCTCTTCTGTTTTTTTTTTTAATTTGCTTGATGTTAAAAGACCATAAGGGGCATATTTACCCTATATGACCACTTACCAAAAATTCTTGTCCTAGGCCTGGGATCAAAAACAAGATTTTTTAGAATTCATTAATCATTTTTTTTTATAAAAAAATAAAATCAAAGATAGCATCTTAGATAGACATAGATAGCATCTTTTGGCATTGGGCTCAAATCTGGTAATTTTTCACCAAAGATAATTTTTTTAAAGTATTTTTATTCAAACAGTCACCTGTTAGAGTCTCTGATTTTTTTCTTTTGTATAAATATAGAGGGAGCCTTTTGTATTGAGAGGAACCTGTCAGAGTATAGAGGGAACTTTTTGCGGTGTGAGGAACCTGTCAGAGTATAGAGGGAGCCTTTTGCAGTATGAGGAACCTGTCAGAATATCTATTTTATGCAAGAAATTGTGTTTCAGTTCTGCTGAAATTTTGTTTGATGTTAAAAAAAATTTACTTTGCTGCATTTGAGCTATCTAAAAAAATTTACTGGGTTCTGTGTTTAATAAAATGTCAAAACGATTTTGTATTTTACTTGAAAACGGAATTCTGATTCTGCTGAAGGTTTACAAGGTATCTGGTGATCTTAATTTTATTTTATTTTTTTGAGAAAGAGAACCGGGCAACTTTTTTCCATTTTAATTTCTTGGAATCCATTAATTACTTGTTTTGTTTTTGTGTGTTAAAATTTTTATTATGTTTATTACTATTTATGATAATTTAAGCACATCTGCGATCTTTAATCAAATTTTGCACTATGCAGGATTATCCGAAAATTTTTTGCATTTTTTCAAAAAATTATGCTTCAATCGTATTTTTAAGAAAGGAAGACATTTTCAAACATTCCTAAAATTCAGCATATTTTGCCTTATATTAAAACTTAATTATATTTAAAATTATTGATTTTTGAAAATTTGGCGAATTTTTGAAATTTTTGAATTTCTTTGGAAGTTTCTCTTTTAAGAACAAATTATAAGTTTATTTCCATGTAGTAAAAAAAACCTGAGGTTTTTTAGTTTTTAGTCACCTTCTATATACAAGCAGTTTACCCAAAATTTGAATTGAAAGGTTAAATTTTCTCTTATTTAAGACAAGTAATTTTAATTTAAAATATCAATAAATTGTAATTTTATCAAAAGATTATTTATTTACAATACATCTATATCTTCACTAAAATGACTAAATGACTTCAGCTATATATGTGCCTAGTAAGAATTTTAAATTGTCCTTTCAATTCAGGAAAGTTTCTGGAGAATTCCTGAAAACCTGACTCCAATACAGTTAAAAACGTTTGCTGATGATCTTGATAAAGAATGTAAGTTTTCTATTATCTGTTTTCATAGCCAGATATCATTCATATGCAAAAGTTTTATTGCTCTCTTAACCCTTTGCGCACCGTGGGCAAAATTATATTAAAGTGTAGATTTTCAGTGAGAGCTCGTTTTTCAGCTTATACCTTTGTCTTTTCAAAAAAAAAAAAAAATCATCACCCCATTCATATTCACACACCATACGCCATCTTAAAAAATCATATGAATCATAAAAAAGATAATTTTTGGAAGAATTGAATACAAATAAATGTGTTCTTGAGCTGTGCAATTGTCCCAGACATAAAAATATACATAAACATAAATATCTGACAAATTCTAAAAATAGTTTTCAGTTGTAGTTTTTATATCTTTATTTGTTTTTCTGTGAAATATATTTTGCTATGTAGTCCTTTTGAATTTTGGAAAAGGAAGAGGCAGGAAAAAACACAGAGAAATCCTGACCTGTGAACAGGTATGATGGTTCGTGCCAGGCCTTTACACTTTACACCTGCTTTGTCATCAACAAAGCGCTCAGCAGGAACACAAACTTTATAAGAACGACTGATTGAACTTTTCTGGTTATAGGCAACAACTTTTTCAATAAAATAGCGACCTGATAATCGTTGAATTTACAGAGCACCTATGGAGTTATGGTCTGTGAATTTGTAATTTTTCAAAATGTCATTATTTTTTTAATTTTCTCTTTTCACTAAAAATTTTCACTTCAGCAGAATTCTGTTATGTATCATTATATATTGCTAACACTTTTAATTTAATTATTATATTTTGCATAAAATTAAGAACTAATGAGGCAAATTACCTCAGTAAAATCTCTACTTTCTCATTAAGTTTATTTTTTACATGATGTAAAGGATAAGAAAAAATCGTTTGTTCCAGTTTTCCTAAAAATTTATATTTTTGCTAAAATCTGGGTAAATGAATCAAAAGTTCATGCTTTTCTTGAGATTCATTTGTTTTTTTTTAATTTTTTGGATGAATATTTCGGATAATGAGGCAAAAATAGTTAGAAAAATAAATTTCTTGTTATGATTTCTTGTTATGTAGATTTTAGGGTAAACGAGACAAAAAATTGATAATGCATACCTCTTTGTCTTTAAATGCCTGCTTCTTATATAAGTAAAAGCTAATCATGATAAAAAATTTTGATACAATAACGTTACCTGAGCAAAATTTATCCTTGGAATCTCTTTTAAAGTACTTCCTTTGAAACAATGCCATGGAAAAAATAACCAAAATTATTTCAATCTATTTTAGAAATATTGAAAATAATCCTAAAGCCTTTAAAAAAAATTTTTTTTTACTTAATATATAAAGGTTTGTGGAAGCATGGCTTGTTGATAAGTTAAAGTTAAAAGTGGTTTATGACAATTGATTATAGAAGAAAACAACAAATTTTTTTACGCTACTGGTGATTAATATACAATAAAGTTGTAGATATAATAATAGAAATAAATTCTCTGTCAACAGTATTGAAATTTTGGTTTAGTTTTGATCTTTTGAAAGAGTATATTATACAAAAAATGATTTTAGTATATGTTATATGTTGTTTTTAATTAAAAATTTATTTCAATTTAAAATGAATTTAAATTTGGCTTAATGCTCAAAATTCTCTGTCAACAGTATTTAAATTAACTTTGATTTGGTAACTATTGTCTTGATTGGTTTATACTCTACTGTTAAAATATTATTAATAAAGAAATCAGGAAGGTGAGACAAAAATATGAAAAAATAGGCACAAATTTTCTGCAGTCAGAAAAAAAAAAACTTCTTCGCTTCAATTTTCTGTCCTACCAACATATTGATAACAATTGCATTAAAATTTATTCTGTGTGAGCTCTGTGAACAGTGGATCTTTAGCAATAAATAAAAAGAAGTTCATTATTAATTTTCAGCTGGTTTTGTATTTTTTTTTTTTTTTTTGAGACCTGTTTGCAGAGAAAGATTATTAGCTGCAAATAAATGGCAATATTAGATGCATTTGAAAGGCGTAATGGTTTTGGTTTTCATAAATTATAATAAATCGAAATTTAAAACTTAAGGTGTCATTCTTTCTGTAGTCCAGAAAGTATGAAAATATGTGAGTGAGCCTCGACAACATTGCAACACGAGTTATTTTTATTGGTTTTAAACTATTATTAACATACTAACAATTGGACAAAAACTGGATACGGGAAATTGGGTTTTTGGGCCAAAAAGGGTCCCAACTTGACCTGCAAATCAGACTTTCTATACAAATGCATCATCAGCCTCGATCAAAGTATTTAATAAAAACTTTACATTGTCTTGGGTTTTATTCCTCTTATACTGAAGTCTTGAAGTTTGATCGAAATGCAACTCTATCTACTGGAGTAGAAATAAAACAATGTATAAGATAAAACAATATATATAGCTGATAACTTTGATCACAATCTGAATTTCTGATAATGATTTACTAGCAGCATCGACCATTGACATTGTCCCACTTTATAGATCAAAGATAATGTGAAAATAGAGTTCACATTTCAATCTTTATCAGAATACTACACTACACTTAAAAACAACATCATCCTTTTATGGAAGCTGTCCTGTAATTTCAAAAACCCTACACCGATTTGGTCTGGTTTCATGCAAATAGTTTATGAACTGCAGAATAATAAAGGTTACAAAAAATACAATATTTTATTTCTTCCTATTAGTGACCTGAACCCTGGCGATATTTGACCAACCACTTTATTGGAACAAAATAATAATATCTTCATCAAGCTCATTATTAAAAGAGACAGCTCTAATGTGAGGTACTTTTCATGCGGTAATAAATTTATTAGGTTGTCTTGGGTATTTCATGCATACCTCAGGACTTAATGGTATGTTCAAAGTCATTTACAGTGAAAATGCAGTTAATTTTAAATGGCAAAGCATATTATAGAGCTATGCGAGGACACTTAATTGCTGACCAAGTTTTATTTCTATTTAATAAAATAGCTTCTAAACAAAACGCAGAGAACAATTATTTTGAAGATAAATCAACCAAATTAGCTGAAATAAAGACAAATGCACAAATATATGCTTCAGTATTGAGAAAGTAAAGGGAACCTTGCTAAAAGAATCACGGACAAAAAAGCTTTGAGTGGCTGCCAATCAATCATTTGCATTATAAATAAGGTCATTGAAGCTGATCGAATAGCAACGTGGAACTACATTTAGAAGCTTTGCAAGAGTCATTACCTGTATTTGCATCATCTGTTAATGTAACTATGTCTAGTCTGCTTACCTGTATTTGATATTTTTACTTGAACTTGGAAATACAGTATTTGGTCTATTCATATATAGTATAATACAAAGAAATGGTTGTTATTGGGCAGATCTAGCAAACAAATTAGTCATCGAGCAGGTTTTAATGTGATCTTTAAAAATATTTGGTGGTTTAACAAGTGGCACTGGAATGGCACATGTCCAAAGGGCCTTTTGGTTACTTTCAAAACCTATATCATCTGAATACAGTCTCGAAATGGAAGATACCACTGGTGTCGTGTTTTCAAGCTGCAACCAACATAAAGCAACAATTGTGGCAAGAATAAGAAAGGATCATTAAGATACATTGAAATAAGTTAAATGAGATATCAATCGTTACATGTAATTCGACATTGCAAAATCTTTTTAATGGTTGCTGATAAAAATGTGGATGTTGAAAACTTTTTTTGGTGTTAGAAGTACATCGATTAAAAAATTGAGGATCAAAACTTTTTTACTTGCACCTTCAAGCAGAGCGACAGATTGAAAAACATGACAGCAATTACTCTTTCGTCAGAAAATGGAGTTACAATAAAACCCACATTACTGTTCCAATATCTCTTTGTTATTGCAAAATCTACACTTATAGACATTAAAGGTTTTCTTCAATATGAGTTATGCTCGTATATCAGAGAGGATAAAGATTTGTTTGTGTTACTACTTTTTTTACAGTATCTTACATAAAAAGTATAAACTGTTTTTTAGAAGTGATATTACAAAGAGCAAAAAGAAAGCAAGGCTAATGATATTTTAAGAAACCAAATTATATTGGGTCATGATTTATGCCAGAAGTTATTATTTATACTTTCAATTGCAGGCTTCAACACAACATCACATTTGCTTTTTATGGAATAGGAAAAAGGAAAACTTTTAACCAACCTGTTAAAGTTACTACATAAAAATATCACAGGACTGTTCATGAAACGTGACACATTGAACAACGATATCAAGAAAGCAGGTAAACAAGCAGCTATTATAATTCATATATCATCTCACACTACAATAGGCATAGCAAGACAAAAATTACTGTCTCAAAAAGTTTTAAAATAATTTGTAAAACCTGCCACCAACGAGATCTACAATTAAGTGTCATAGCTTTCGTTCATATTATCAAATCATGAAGTGGTGTGGTAATGATGTGATTCCAAAACTATGGGATTGGATTAATATTGATAACAAGTACTAGCCTAAAACAACTGATAAACGACCAGCTCCAGAATAACTTTTAAAAATAATCCACTGCAATTTAAGTGATTAGTCAATAATGCGATGTTGTTGCAAGAAAAACAGTCTTTTTATGAGTGAAAGAGTTTAGTTTTATTATGAAAAAGAAAAAATCAGAAATTTCTTTATATATATATATTTTATTAGTGTTTACACTTTTAGAACTATTTTATTACTTTATATAAAATACTTTTAAGCAGTCAATTACAAAGTTTCAGCTCGTTTTAAGATGCATGTTCCTAACGCAAAAGTGATCAGTATAAAATTATCTTTCCAGTAAGTACTCATATGACCTATTTTGATAATTTTAAGAATTGGGTTAAGTTAAAAGTTGAGTCAAAATAAAAACCCAAATTCCCATGTTGAGTTTTTGTCGGATTTTTAATATGTTAATAATACATATATAATAGTTTAAAATCAATCAAAATAGCTTTTGTTGCAGTTTTGCCAAGGTTAAACCATACCTTTCTTGGACTGATGATTGTTTAAAGATGTGTTATTGCTGTTAGAAACATTAAGCACGTATTTTACATAGTTGCCAATCTCTATTGAATTCCTAATATTCTCAACAATTTTTCATCTCGAGAGGTCCTAGAGCAAGCTGGTAGTTTCAACCACTTAAGACTATTTATAAAATAATACAAACTAAAGAATTTTCTAATTTAGAATTTATCTCAGAGCTAGAAAAAACAAATGTGGTATTAATTTTACCTCGTGTAAATTTAGTGACGCCATACGTTTCAATATTGAATGTAAGACTTCTCCAGAAAAAGTTGGAAAAAATTACAATGCAATAAAAGGCTACAATTTGAAAAAATAGGGAAATGGGCAACATAATTTACTAGATGTAATAAGGTAGCTTTAGTAAATTGATCTGTAGCAAATGGCGAATAGTGGTTTTGACTGATGTAAGTAATCTATCATGAGTCCCTTCATTAAACACCAAAGAACTGGTGATCAGTGGCAAGTATTTATCGAGGAATCGATTGTGAAAGGTTGGTTAGAACACTTTAATAGGCAATGTGAATTAAAAAATCACTCATCATTTAAATTTTATATAATATTTTTTTTTTACTTGCGATACTCCAAAAAAGTCCCAGAACTTCATAATTCATTGTCATCTTTTTATATGTTGCCACCTATTTTTATATCTGTGCAGTAGTTTTAATACTGATTTACTAAATTCTTATTGATTTACTTTTAAGATTTTTTGAAATAAATTTTTGTGATACTATAATCATCCACCTGCTCTACACATTATATCCCCCATGAACACTATTATCCACCTGCTGCTCTACGCAATAAATCCTCCACCAACACTCTTCCACCTCTCTTCTACACAATACTATCACCCACCTCTTCCTCTACAAAATGCATCTCCTATCAATACTATCCTCCACCTCTTTTACATAATACTTCCCCATCAATACTATCCTCTACCTGCTCCTCTGCACCATACTTCCCCCATCAATAATAAAAGCATCAGTAATTTTATTTTTTATTTGAATTAATACTAAGTATCAAGAAAGTCAGAAATTTCTTAAATATTAAATTATATTTTTATTTTTTTTACTTTAGACGAAAGTGATATTGAAGCTGAAAAGTATGTTTTTTAACTATCATCCCTTAACATTCTCCTTGACAGCTCACTCATACATAAACCAAACAATATACTAATATCCTTGGCTAGATATTAAGAAAACTACTGTCATTACCCCAATAATAGTTTGATTAGCAACCAATGGTTTTAGGAAAAGTTACCCACTAATGTTTTAGAATGTTTTAGGTGATCTTTAATTCAACTTAAGGTTGTTATTTGACTTAAGAAACTTCATTACATAGACAATTTAATGAGGTAAAGCTTTACATCAAAGTTCAAATTCAAATGTTCAAAATTTAGATTTATTCGATTAATGGTTTTTGCTTTAGTATAAAATAGTTGGTTGTTTTTAATTTAGGTTAACATTTGAGGGATCTCACAGGAATCAAAATAAAGGAATTAAAAGAGATATCTCGTCTTCAGATAGTGAAGAAGTTGGCAAAATAGTTTTGAAACGAAAAAAGAAAAGAAATAAGATAGTTGATGAGGTAAGAGAAAATTTGCTCAGCTAAAATACAATGTCTATATAAATGCATTCCTGATTGAGTCCAAAGTCTCTTTATAAGCTTAAATGAATAAGTTAGATACCACATTTAATAAATTTTTTTTAAATGATAGTGCAAAAGTATAACTTTGACATTATCGTTTAAAATAAAATTTAAAATTGCAACATTTATGGTTAAAATAGGTTTCTCATTTGCTGGAATTTTAATCAAGTAAAGAATGAAAGAAAACAAAACAAAAAAAAAGACTGAAGTCCCACTTTATTAACAGACTGACTATTGATTCAAGTCAACGGCCCTGAAAATCATAGGAAATGTATAAATTCAACCTTCTGTTTGTAATAGCTTTTTATCAGAATAGCTGAATAGTTGTAACATTTTTATCGTTGGTTAATGGTAACAGCTATTTATCAAAAATTTTTTTTTAGTTGCAACATCATTTTATCAGAATATTTGGTCCACATTTGGCTCAAAAATCATGTATTGCGTTCATTAATTATTCCAGAAATTTTACACCAATTGGGATATAAGATAAGATCACAGTCTTTATTTTCGAATTAGACATGAATTATATACAAATATTTTCAAACCAACTTTTTGAAAATTCTTGTTTGCTAATGAAATTCTGCTGAAATTGCAAAAAATTAACCTAGTGAAATATAGTTTAATTGTATCTTTATCCTATTCTAAGGTTCCCAGGACTCTTAACAAGAATTTAAGTGAATTTCAATCGTTACCGTTACATTGCCATCTATTTTCGTTACCGTAAAGAAATCCATTTTGAAAATTTTTTATTTTTTATTTTCAAAATCGATACCTCGCTATAAGCTAGTTTGGTGGGCACCTGAAAACAACATTAGAATTCAATTAAAATTAAGCTAAATTTCACTTGTTTGTTTTTTGTAATTGTATCCACCACTTCTTTCCAGGCTCTTTACATAATATTCAGGAGCGTATTTAAAGCTTGGCTCTGTTGAAAAAAAATTTTTTTGAG
>JAUZNK010060884.1:0-14925 GCA_035046665.1 Euphysa ruthae
TTCATTTATGATGTTATCAGCCTTCAGCCAGTGGAAAAGGAAAACACACGAAGAGCGGTGATACATTGAACAGACCGTCGTTCATTTCAAAGTTTAATTTTTTTCCAAAAGTTTTTTAAGTAATTCTAATATTCTGTTATATGTGATCGTTTAAAATATTTGTAAAATTTAAAAGCCTTATCTTCTGTATGTGGAGAAAATTATTTAAAACTTGTTTTTAGGAAAGAATGCGTTTAAAAAGAATGTAAGCGTTTATATCAGAAAGTAAAAGTGTTAAAGGCGGAGTTTACATACTTGTAAGTTTCTCAAATTTTTGTTTTAATATTGCAGTGAAGACATTATATCGTTTCCACAAAATAAACCGGGGTTTTTTTTTTTTTTTTATGTCTGTCTAACAAAAGAGTAGAAAAAATTTACAAAAGCAACAGTTACAAATAAATTAGGAATTTTCAAACATTGTATTTAAAAGGTAGAGAAGAATATAATAATAATTATTCAAATAGCTTAAACTAGGAAAGAATCCACTCCGGTTTTGCATTTCAGACACAGCATTTTTCATATGACTACCACATAAAGAATTAAAAGAAGAGCTCTCCCTGTACACAGCATTTTTTCTTAAAGAACTTTAAAAATTGTGAAGGTTGGGTTAAAAAGAAGCAATATTATTGCTATGACTGCCTTATTCCAATTAAGCATCATAACTTTATATGGGAAAAAACAAAATTACCTTAAATCAATCGTGATTCTGTCTAGACTTTATACAAGACAAAACAAGATTATTGCAATGATTACTTTGGATAAAATAATGAATAGCTATTGATAATACTCTGTTCGTTTTTTTTAGGCTAAGCAGTACCGCTATGTTGGGGCTGAGGTGTAGGGGTTATTGTTCTCTTCGTTTAAATTTTTAGTTTTTACATTTTAAAGTTATGTAATGTCACATCCAGGGCTTTTGTTGCTGCTCACTAAGTGTTTATATACTTCAAATTAATTCCAATAAATGACAATCCTTTGTTTAGCCATCGTTATTGAGTGATTCCGGGCTTTCAACCACATTTATTTTTTACGAGGTATATATACACACACACACACACACACACATATATATATATATATATATTTTTTTTTTATCTTTATCTATTCTTTTTCATTTAGCCTTGTATTTGTTATATCGTTTTTTAAGTAAGGTGAAGTTTTCATTGGCGGCATTTTTCGATTAAAGGTGAATAATCTGCCAATATGTGACCATATTTTGTTATATGCTCAATCTCGATCACCCAAATGTTCTACTTTCTTCTCCCTTTAGGTGACGTCATGTGAGTTTTAATAAGCTGGATATGTGTGATAGAGCTTGACTAGTTAGAGAGCTTTCAGGTGTTGTTATCTTAAAGAACAAAAGCTATTACCTTAAATATTTCCCTAAAGGTTGACAGCCAGCAGCGTGATTATAATAATAATAACATTTTTTGGAAAAATTTTTCGTGTTCTTTTAGGGCATCAAATAGACATTCAAATTGCATTTGAATCATGTTGTTATTATGTTATACCACATATTTGTACATAATTTATATTGTTTGTTATTTGAATGTTGCCATATATTTGTTTGTATATGACTTATATTATTTGTCATTTATAAAAGTTAGTGCTTCATTTGATTCATTCAGTATCTGTCTACTTTCTCTGCTAATATTCACAGCTATGCTTCAAAACAAACTAAATAAAATAAATCAACTCTCTCTGTTTGTAAATATATCTAACGTCTTTTTTCATGTTTCATTGGTTCAACCAGCTTTATCGATGGAACGCTTCTATCCTACTTTGTCTTGCGTTATATTGGTCTGAACACTTTTATGATAGGCCTTCTATGTTTTAAATTTAGTACAAAGCGAACTCGCACGTCAGGCTGGGATTTTTCAGTCCATTAAGTGTTAAGAATTTATCAAGTGTTAAGAATTTATATCCAGTTTGTTTTGTTAATCCCTTTTAATCCTATTTACTTTAGAGTCCTATGTCCATACCAAAATTCACAGTTAAAACAAATAAAACCCCCTAATCATATATTTAAGTACATATTTATATCTCCCACTACTTCTCGTCCGATCTCTCTGACATAATTCATGACTATGGCAAGCCTGAGCTTGTCCACTATTTATAGCATTGTTTAAACAAAGCGCGCGGGGGTCCTACTTGCTATTTGCGTGGTATTTGCGAGACCATCTACTGAGAATAATGATTTAGTTACAACTGAAAATTTATAATTTCCAATGCAATGCTGTAATTCTAGTTGTGGTCGTTTTCGAGTAACAATGGAAACGTTTTCGTTGATAATTTCAGTTTAGACGCGACTGTTATATTTTTATTAATAGAAATAAATTCCTCCAGTCATCTTGATATCTACCTTCAGTACTGAAGAGACTAAACGAGGCTCTTTTATCGCTCAATCTGACATGTTTCGAGAATCAAATGCCTGAGAAATAGTAGAGTATTAGTCGTACTATATTCAAATTTTGACATAAAGATATCGTCTATCTGATGCAATGTAAAATCGGAATATTTAACAAATCCATAATGGCAGAAATTTTTTATTTTCAATTTTATTGCTGATCTCGTTAGGTATATAAAAGTCAACGTCTTAAAAATTTATTGAGCTACTAACCTGATTCTGCTGTTAGCACTCCCTAGGTTTTGAACATATTCTGAAAATTTCAGATCAATCAATTTCAGATATTGTTGATCCGCTGTGTGTCTGTTGCGGAAGCTTTTGTACAAATATCAAAATTCAGGCGTTAAAATAACCTCTGGACACCAGAAATTCCATCAATAACTGTGATGGTAATAAATGCAGTTTCAACACCAAGCACTTTTTTTGATACGAAAGTGTCTTTTGGAGACCTCTTCCATATTAGCTGGTTTACCGAAATCCTCAAAGACCTTTCCCTTCAGATCGGTATAAATTTCTTGGAGTCGTACCCCTAACCTCTTCAGTACGTGGCCAAGCTTATAAAGCATAAACGTATAAAGTTTTTTTCAAGCCATTTTGAGTCGCAGTGTTTTTTTAAAATGTCCCGTGAAGAATAATAGACATATAATGCAGAATTAAAAATGCTCAAGTTGCTAAAAACCCATATATTTGGGCCAATTTAGGGAACAATCAGCGATTCCTAAGAAACTTTTCCATGGACTAAAAAATATAACCAAACTTAAAAAAATGTTATTTCTGGGAGATATTAGTAAGTAAACCCCCTACATATACATATTTTTGAAATCTATCATGAATTTTATGTCTAGGGACGCAAAAAAAAAAAATTTTTTTTTTTTACCCTTTAACCACCTAAATAAATGCAATTTACTGTTGAGTCAATTTTGACATTCACGAAAATTTTTTTATGAAATTATATGAACGATTTCTTGTGAAAACTTTTGGCAATAAGGTATCGCAAGTGACAAGAATAAATTTATGTATATATACCTTTGAAATAACATCTTTGAACGTGAAGTTCGACATTAAAATCCTTTGATATTGATAGTGATTGATTGTTATATTTAACGTGGGAAACAAACAAATTGCCGAGACAATATTTCAAGATGGGCCCACGTGGCGGGTCTTGGTCTTTTCTCCTGCGATCAGGGTGTTTTGGATCCGGAAAAACGTCACATTATTCTCCACACAATAAACAATGGACTTTCCATATAAATGCATTTGTCTCATTTCTTCGAGATCATTTAACGACATCTTCTGAAGCAACTTTGGAATCAGTTTGTCGCTTAAGAAATCTTTTAATATTTGTGCTCGATGTATATGTCGTCATTGAAATAAGATCTAGATGTGGAAGATGATTATTAATTAAAATAATAATATTTATCCGCACGCGATAAAGAACCCCCTTGTTTTTCGAACGTGCATTATAAACATTATATGCATATGTATTATTTTCAACGTTCATTATTATTAATTTTTTCTTCAACGCAGATTTGACTTTTTTAGCATGTAGTTGCTATATGTTTATGAATCAGCATTAAATTACGCTTCTAACGGTATATCACATGCCTAATTTGGCTGATTAAATTTTCACTGTTTCAGCTTAGCAGCCATTATGGATTTGGGCTTAAATATTGAGTTGCCCAATTATGCCAAAGTGGCATTAACCGGTCTCTGGTTGTTTATACTCTAAAGAGCACACTTCAGGGAAAAAATTCCATGCGTACCGAATCCGACGCATACACAACATTTTCTTGTTTGTACCCCAGACTATGAGTTTCTGAGCAAAACTCATTGTGTAGTGCAAAGCTAGCTCAACTTGGTCGGGTTGTTCAAAGTTGATTTAACTATGTGCTTCGTCGTTTTTACGCCCTCCTTATCAAAATAAGTGCTTTAACTTGCTATAATTCAGTAAATAAACGAGGAACTCATACCATTATAGGTAAGAATTAAATTTGGGGTATATACAGAAGGAATTCAGCCCAAATTAAGGGTTTAAACAGGTATTTTTTAAATAACCAGTGGTAAGCATATTTAAATATTTAATTGTGGACCTGCGTTCACGAAAATATTCAACTAAAATTTTACCAATGGAAATGGGGCAGTGAGAGTCTTTATACACAGATAAAATTTGTTTTTAAATCCCGTTAGTGTTACAGAAAATGTAAAGTTTTTTATTTTTTTACCTCTTGGTTTTTCAAAAGTTTGACCACGGACAACTCTAAAACTACAAATCTTAAGGTCATAGTTGATATGCATTTTTTTAACCACTCTTCGAGATCTTTCAGAATACTTGAAAGTATTTGAAATATTCAAGGCTTTTTTTTAGCAGCCAGGTGTGTGTTATGACGCCACCGTGGAGCCACACCAACTGTTGATAAAAATGTCACCTAAGTTTTTTTTCATCTAAGGCCATTAATTATCACATTACAATCATAAAATTGTTTCTAACAATTCTATGCACAAGGAAGACATGAGCACACTCACTAACCCAAGTATACTTTAAGAAATATTTAAGATATTTAATGATTTGCATACTGCGGTAAATATTGATGAGCCAGGAACATTAATGCGGTGAAAGAAAGTCGTATCGGTTTTATTGTAGTTCAAATTGACAAATTAAGTAGGGTTTATCAGCACTCATACCTTTCTCATATATAAACCAGTAATCCTGACAAGGCAAGGACAAAGCCGATAAGACAAGAATTTCATCATTCAGAGAAAGTACAGGTTGATATAAATTATTTGTCAGCCATAGGTCACCAAACCAGTAATTATAGGGAAATTCTAATCATCAACCAATTATCTGAAGCAAACAGAGTGAGTATTAATCAAATAAATTTCAACACAATAAGGATATACATTTAACATTTTTAAAAATATAAAAAAGAATAACCTGTAGAGCCCGTTTTCGGGGCCAAAAACATGTTGTGGTGCGTGAAATCACAAAAGAACCATTAATGGTACCATACTCAAATTTTCACAGGTAATTCATAGTATCGTGTTAGAGGTAATAGAGCAGTATTATCTGCATTGATGATTGCGTTAGCAGATCGAATTTTAATTTTTGCGAGTCAAGAAAGTTATTAATATTAGAAGATGAAATTTACACTGCTCATATTTTGTCTTGGTAGATTTCCAAACATGGTTCTGAGTGATTTTTATGATAGAATACAGTAAGCATTAAACGAGCGAAACACCAAAATACAGACGTCATATTTCCATTCCCTGCTTGTGAGTACTCAAAAATAATAACTTTTATGAGCTTAACAAAAAAATATTGAAAGAATAAAACAAGGAAAAATTATAGGCAATTGAAATTTCTCTATAATATAATTCAGCACCATAAGTTACACCTTAATTTTGTTTCATGGAATCCGTGGAACCTTTACACCGTGTTCTAATGTGTTTTAATGTGTTTTTGCTATTACATAAGCTTTACATTTTCAAGTGCCTTTCTCTCCATCGAGAGTAACCTTTGGATACTTTTTCCTACAACGCCGTTTAACGACGCATGCCCTCTTCTTTGCCACGATTTATCACAAGAAACAGTTACGTTTGAAACGCCAATTTCATCTTTCTCAGATACAAATACAGTTTTCCTAAGTTCATCTGTAGCATTGTTCATAGAAGTGTCAATGTAAGAAGTAAATACATTTTTCTGTACATCATTGAATACGGAAACATTCATCGGAGGTTCAGGTATCCGCAAAGTTTTTTTAAACAGGAGTGACCTTTCCCGATCTTTCTCATTGCCACAACGGAACGTGCAATGATTTCAAATGGAAGTTTATCATTACGACCTGTTACGGTATTGCATTTGTTACTTGTCTAACACCAGGTGCTATTCATATTAGAACACTGAAATGTTAACGGTATCGATAGACCATTCAAAACATTACACGTTGCTGAAATACTTCTAGTTTCACATTGAAGACATGTTGCTTAATAATTTGTGTGATATCATCAGTAGAAAAAAGGCTGTATGTATATTGGTCAGGTGAGGGGTATTTACATTAGCAGATGACAATGTAGTCGTAAATTTCAATGATGATGATGATGTACACTCGTGCTGTTGTGTTTAATTACTTAGATTCAAATAAGATGTTAAAGCAGTTAAAATATTATTCCCACAAAAAGACACTTCGTCTTAGCAAGTATCTTTTATAAGCAGCGCTTTTGTTTAAGGCAAGTTAACAAAACAAAACAATTACCATTGACAAATTTTTCATTTTAATGAAACATCATACAAATCCAAAAAAAAATTCTCAAGTATAAAATTTCAATATAATTTTCTCAGCCTAACTGATGACCAAATAATATATGAAAAAATCACATAAAATATTGTGCAATTTAGGATTGTTTTAAAAAAATTTTTTTTAACAAATAAAAAACTATAAACTCACAACGTAATACCTTAAGGGATTACACATTTAACGTTGAATATTTTTACAACTCTATTGACGTCAAAGTAAAGTTATTTGCAAAAATAACGGAAATTTAAATGTTTTCTTCTGTTAGAAAAATATAATTTAAAGAATATGAAAATGCTTTGAAACCCTATGTAACTAGGATTGAACCCAGCATTGCCTGACTAAGAATATTTTTAAAATATAGAATTTTAAGACGTGCTAGATAATATATATATTTCACGCAAATACGAAATTCGAAAGCTAAATGTAAAATTTCTAGTTTAAATAAACTATATGACCTGAAGTCGAAAATGTGCGGTGATGATTATGCTTAACGGCTCCTTGTTTGATCAGGAATAAGTATTTCACCTCTGAAATTTTAAACTCTAAGGTTTGATTACGGGGGTTTGCCAAACCTCAATATTAGTACACTTTTATGGTTGTTAAGAAAACACCATGATTTTGAGCGTAGTTTCAGCTCACATACATATAATTAATCAACACATTGTAGCCATGGTCATACACTTGAAATAAATTCCAAAGCATTATTATTTTGTAAAAGCATTCTTTTTGGAGGATAAATTTTGGGTGATTTTTGTCTAAATTAATGGCGCTACGGTTGGATATTTTTTTCTGAGCGTGACGATTTTTCCTGGAAAAAAATGAACTGTAAAAATTATACATTATATAATTCTGGTATATAAGTTTTCCTGAAATTATATTGAAGCCAAATATATAAATAACTGATATTACTAAGCAAAAATAATAAATCATAAATGGTCACCACATCTATTCTACTTATTTCTGCGATCATTAAACTTTCTCACTGTCTTTTTCTTTACTTATTCGTTTTGAATTATATAACGTGTCTTGTCGACATGACAACCACCAAACGAACAGTATCACTTAACCTTACCCAACCGTTTTTTATGAGGTCTTTATTCTTCAAGAAACATTTTTTTTTGTTTCTTTATTTGATTCTCTTGAGAAATTTCAATTTTCGGACTCGTCTTTCTTGTGAAGAACCTTCAAAACCTTTCCAATAGCTATCGTATGACCTAAATATCCAAGAACTCTTTGTTACATATTTTTCAAAAAAAATAAAATCTTAAGCCGTCGCCACGTAAAACGGGAATTTATGAAAGGTTGCAATCGTGGTGAAAGAATGTCTTCTGTTTAGCGCATGCCAGATGGAAAGAAAATGACAATAGAATAAATCTCATAAGTGTATTTGTGACCAAATTAAGTGAGAAATTTGGAAGGTACTAGATATGACCCGTTTTGAAAAATTAATCGTCAGTAACTAGAAACACAACAATGCCGTTTTATTCTTCAGTGCCTTTGTGAAAAAAAAAGAAAAAAGTTTTGATACTTTGGATGAAATGACGTAGTAACAGATGGAGGACATCACGAGGCTTTATGACTTTCTTATGGCAATTTTCAAGAATGATAATGATTAAAGGCCATATTTTTGGATTATATGTATTACAGTTGAACCCTAATCATGACAAAACAAATAAAAACAATATTTATCCGCATTATAACTAATTAGTTACCTTCATCTCGTAGTGTAAATCGACCCATAGGAGCAAAATTAGCAAATGTTTCGATACATATAAGATTAGCAGTCTTGAACCGAGCAACAGCTACTGTGTCTTGTTTAATGAATCTAAACAGAAAAACCCATTTTAGCACAAATTTTTAAGAAAATCAAAAAAAAAGTTAATAAGTAGATTCATGGAAAAATTTAAAAAAAAATAGATTTTTGGTCTAATTTTAACCCAAAATCTGGCTAAAAAGATTTTTCTTTTCAAAAGTCCGTTTTAACTATTTGCCGTAATTTTACCTTTTTGTTTCAAAAATGTTAACAAATACGCGGATCTCAAGAAAAACGCGAAAATAGTGATTTTTACCTCATTTACCCAGATTTTAGCCACATTTTTTGATAAAATCTGGAACAGGCCATTTATTTTTTACTAACTTCACGCACAAAACCAAGCTTTTTTTTTTTTCAAAAATCCTACTCTGTCAAGTAATTGCCTTATTGATCCTTAACTTTGTGCATAAAATTAAAAAAATAATGAAAAAAACATTGAGATTATCAAGGAAAGACGTAGGAATAGCTCGTTGAATTTATAGAATATTTACTGTGTGGGTCCAAAAAAGAATTAAAAACTAAAACTTTAAAGAAACTCTTTACATTGCCTTAGTAACAAAATATTTCCCTACAAGTTTGGTTGAATTAAGATTAGATCCTTAAACATACATTTCTATTTTTTGCAAAGATTCATATGAACATCATCAAGATTATTACTTTAGGTCCTGAGCCACCGTAAACTTCTTCTACGTGTATGTAAAATATTCTAAGAAATTACCTGGGTCGCTGTTTGCTTTTTTCACCAGTTTTTCGATCTATAGTATGTATAAGACCCTGGGAATAAAATAAATTTAAAAAAGTAATTGATTTATATATGAAATAAATTTGATTTTATATTCAATAAAATTAACAAAATTTTGACCTTGGAAAGCATATAAATAAACAATGTTTTATTTCGTTACCAAGTAATGCTAATTTGAATTTTCAGTCCTTACAAAAGTTTGAAGAAAATAAATATGTCAAAAATTTAAAAAATACTTGCCCTTTGAAACTTTTATTACCATATCTTGGCCCATTACAAGCATGAAAAATTTTCCGCTTTTATTAAAATGAAAAGAAATAATAGATAGTTTTTAAAATAACTGTTATTGAAAAAGATAATTCCATTTCAAAAACAAAAAAATAAAACCTTAAATTTTTAATTTCTGACTCAAAAGACACAGATATACTGAGACTTATATATAGACTGAGACTGTTACTACATGCAGTTATATAAGATATAAGATTGCTGTTATTACAAGAATTGAAAAAACAGGCACAAAAACAAAAGCGATTAACGAAGACTAACCATTAAGACTACTTCTTCAACCGCGTTATGTAGATGAAGCACAGCCTTGTATCCCGCACATATGATGGATTTATGTTCAATTACAACAACTTGCGCATCAAAGACTCGTCCCTTTTCACAAAGATAGTCAGGATGACAAATTACGAATCCTGGTAGAACCTCGTCTTCTTCAACCCCTGAAAGTTTTAATTTAATATTCTCTCCAGCTTTGCACGTGCTCTTATCACACTCGTCTGCACCTGTAATGCCTATTATTTTAACAGTGCTTTTATTAGGCATCAATGTATAACTGTCTCCTTTGCTTACTGTTCCCGATTCTACTTTACCTATAATTATTGTACCCATGTCTTTATAACGTTCACTGACAAGTATTTTAACTGGTTTATCTGCAGGCCACTTAAAGTCTGGTAGTTTGTCTAAATATTCCAAGAAACCAGGACCATTATACCAATTACAAACATCATTTGTGACCCCTGTCTTTAAGTTGGCACCAGTAAAGCCTGAGCAAGGCATAAATGTCATATCTAAAGTAAAAAAAAAAAAAAGTTAAAAAAATAATTTAACACGCTGTCAATTTTTTGAAATGATTACGGTACTTAAAAACGGATTTGTTATTAAAGCATAAAGTTTTAGGTGACAAACTCTGCATCTAATCTACGCCATAATTTATAACTTTTAAGAAAATTTTAATAAAATAAACTTGCTAAAAAAAAAAAAAAAAAGAAAATATTGAATAAAACTTGCTAGATATTGAAAAACATTTTTAAATAACCGTTAATAAGAAACCTGAGTCTGGACCTTCATGATCATTTTAAATACATTCTCATTCCCAGGTTAGCATTAATATGCTTGTTAGATTATAATAAACACTAGTGTTCTATAAATAATTTTTAAAAAAAACATGGTACTTTTGAGAAATTTTTGAACTTCTTAATGTTTTCATCACCACTGCATCTCCAGAAGCTGATGACGTTTTTTATAGTTCATAAAACCTATTTACAACAAACAACTAAAAATTTAAGACAAGAATTAAAAACCTATAAAAACGTTTACTTAAAATCCTTATAAAGTAGTTTTGCTCAAATACCTTGACCATATTTAATAACTATATTTAATAACTATATAATAATTTGTTTGATATATTTTCTTACAAAATATAGCTAGTTCCCTACTAAAATCTATAAATCCATGCTATTTAGAAAATAATGTGTTGTATGATTTCTTTCACATGAAAAATTGCTGTCTGAAAAATCTCTGAAAAACTGCTAAAACAATTAGCAGCCCATTGCAAAAGAGCCAGCATTTTTGGTGGCAGTTCATATTAATCAAATATTCTTAGAACCACATTATTTCAAAAATAAGAAAATTGATGGTGTAATAGACAGCCAAAAATAATTTTTGGAATCCCAAAAGGAAAACCTTTTTTTTCCTTCAATCTTCACCCAGGTAACTTTTATGGACATTAATTTAAAGGTTTTCTTCCTAAAAATGTTAGCATAAAACAATAAAGACATAGTAAAATTAGTTTTTCGTATAAAACCCAGACTAACATTTTTCATCCCCTAAAATCTCACCTGAAACCTTAAACCCTGTCTTTTTTAGAAACGGTGTCAATTTTGTTACAATTTCTTTATATCGTTCTTCGTTCCAAAGGACTGTGGGATCGTCCATTTTATTAACCAAAATTATGAGAAATTTAACACCAGCAGTCTTAGCCAACATCGCATGCTCACTAAAAAATTGGATATATCATTCATTCAAGTACTTTTTGGTTAAATGGTGATTTTTTCTATAAAATTAAGCTAAACATTTACTACAACGGAATATTTATATTTAGTAAATTTAAAAATATTCACAAATTTTTGATACCTGTACAATAATTTTCAATGGTAACGCTCACATTTAAACAGATTGCCTATCATAAAAAAATATAACTTCAAATGCGTTTTTACTACTTATGCAATTTATTGTTTTATGTTAGAAAATTATTTTTGTGGAAAAAAGAAGTTTTAATGAAGTTAATATTTTGAATGGAAATATTGGAAAAAAATTCTCTAAATAAAAATTGATATATGTTAACGTCTTTTACTTAATTACATTAGAACATATTAAGAAGGTCAGGATCGGACCAGGGTGTATTTCTACTGCAGTAGATATAGTAAAAATAACGTAGCACTACCTGCGTACAAACATAACCGATTCTCTCTGTATCGCCCAACCTAATTTTTTCAATATAAAATTTAACAATTTTAACAAATTTTCTTAGATAAACTGAATTTAATTTTCTTCTTAAACTCAAGTCTTGAAACATAAAAATTTTGAATAATAATAAAGCCTCCATAAAAAATCTTGAAACAGATAAATCTGAAAAGCTAGGGTTAGGGTTCATAAAAAAACTTTTCATTTTACAATCGATCATGGTAAAACTTTTTAATTGATCGTGATAAAAAAATTACCGTGTTTGTCCACCACGTTCGAAACCAGTCTCAAATTCTCCTTTCCTTGCAGAAATAACAAGAATGGCAACATCCGCTTGTGCTGCTCCACCAATCATGTTAGGTACAAAACTTTTATGACCAGGGGCATCAAGAAGAACAAAGTGTTTCGTTTCCGTATCAAATGATGCACGTCCGCATTCAACTGTTTTACCCTGAATATTTAAAAACAATGTTATCTGCCATATTGATTTTTGACTAAGGTGATTTTCTATTATAAACAAACTCTAGAGACAAACGTGTTCCTGGAAATAAAAACAATCAATATATGATTCCAAATCCTTTTAGCCATTTCCACAAAATAAAACCAAAATATACCAGTTATTTCTTAATAAAAAAATCTAATTTATTTGAGAACTCAAGATATTTTTTTCTTTCAGAAACAGCAAAACTAGATTATTTGTTAATAACAAAGCTAAATCTAATTCTATTTGAGTTGCACTTTCATGATTTTTTCCTATTAATATGTAATGTGATTTGTTCTGTAACTCCTAAAAACATAACTTGGAACTTAGAGGGATTGGCAACTGATGAATTTTTTCGAATCCAATCTTTTAATCTTACAACATCTGCTACTAATCTGCTCTTCACTGCATCAGCAGAGATATCACACATATAAAGTATTATCATACGTAGAATTAAAAATTTATGTGTCGTTGATAAAAAGAAATATGCCAAGTATAGAACTTTATTGAACACCTAGAGCTACTTCAAGCCAGGTTTCAAAGAAGGAGCCTAAAAAACTCTATATCACGCCATAGATTGCAATCCTAAATACTGTCTAGTTTAGTATAGATATCTTATATGCAGGATTGGTATAAAAATAAAAACAAACCTTTGCTCTTTCTTCTAAATTTGTATCTAGAGCCCAAGATAAATACCTACGAAATATAAACAAGCACTTCAATAAAAAAAATAAATGTGGAATTCCAGAAGTTAAAAACAACAATTCCTATCATTTCAATATCTGCAACATAAACAAAAAATCTCTCGTAAGGAAAATCAAAATGTTTGTTTTCAATTGTTTGGAACTGGAAAAAATATTTTCATTACAGCTAAGAAGCACTGAGCCCAATATTATTTTCAAAATGGCATAACTAACAGAAATAACATGTGAGAAAAATCACAACATTTCAAAATTAAGTTTCTATTTTCAGAATCGAGCACCACATCTAAATCAAAATGACATACAAACTAAAAAACCATACCGTTATAAATGAATCATAATGTATAATATTTATAATATGTTTATAACATAAATTTATTATTAAAAGGAAAAAAAGTAAAAATTTTTGCCTTATAAAAAAAAAAAATTTACAGAAAAGAAAAAAATCGTAAAATATTATTATTTACCATTTCAAATTTACCATTTTCCCTATTATAAATAACAAAACCTTAATTATAAAAACAACCTTTTTTATTCAAAACAGATTATTGAAATTAATTCCCAAAAATCTTATTTAAAACTTATTTGTAAAAACCAAATTAGTTTTTTGCAATCTTTCATTGTTTTGATTTTATTTTCATAGTTTCTCTAAAAAAAATATTACCATGTTTCTCTGTTTTTCTCTTTTGCTTCTTTTTCATATTTTTCTAAAGTTCTTTTATCAACTTGACCAGTTTGAAATCTGAAAAACCAAAACATAAAAATTCTTATTCAAGGAACAACCAATGGTGCGCATTTTTAAAAATTTGAACGCTGTTTGCAGTTTTACACCATTCAATCACCTCATTGTACCTGATTTGAATGCCCCCACATATACACAGCCTTTAGGCACACTTAAAGATCTGGAGAAAATCCCAACACCACACAAAAAATAGATCACAACAAGAGACTTATTTCATTCCCAATATGTCAGTACTCTCTTCACAGAGCAA
This sequence comes from Euphysa ruthae, assembly GCA_035046665.1. Classification (NCBI taxonomy): domain Eukaryota; kingdom Metazoa; phylum Cnidaria; class Hydrozoa; order Anthoathecata; family Corymorphidae; genus Euphysa; species Euphysa ruthae. Next base: position 14,210 of record JAUZNK010060884.1, read on the forward strand.
GCAACATATCAAAAGCAAAATAAAAGTCCCACCACCACTATATAAAAAGATTACCATAAGCCTGTGACAATATTAAAGGCAACAAATCAATTCAGCAAAACCCTAATATTAGGGATCGGACAAAGACTCTGTATGTGATTGGTATTGGACAAAGTTGATTTTACTTCCCAAGATTGATTCCTATCAACAATACCTTAGGGGATAACCAACTCTATTCAATCGAAAAGTCACCTAGCACAATTTTCCAGTGGTCTCATATCACATTTACAGCAATGCTGTAACTATTGAAAGTGAAACGATATTTGCAGTTAATCTAGTCAAAATATAAGTTGATGTACACAGTTAAAATTAATGTACAACAACCTCCGCTCCGTTTTGGCACTGCGTTTTGGCGTTACAATATGACAAATGAAAATATCAATATGGAAGTAAATTTCATTGAAAATTTCATAAAGATTAATTTTTTGTTGTTTTCTTTCCAGATTAAAAGGGCTCATCTAAACATACAAACAAAGTTTAAAGTTGTTTTGGTCTAAGGAATAAGGTTTAAGCACTCAACTAAAAGCATTTTAAACACCTGTTTTAACGTAGATAAAAAAACTTCAAAATGCCTAAAGTTGGCATAAAAATTTTGCAGAATCATAAAGTAAAATTACATACCATAGTAAACTCTGGTCTTTTAAAAGGGTTGTAAATTTTAAAGTTTCTTATGATAT
>JAUZNK010060895.1:0-14925 GCA_035046665.1 Euphysa ruthae
AAACGACGTTCTTAACATTTATTTTGTAATATTTTTATTGATAGTGAATAAATACTTACTTACTTACTTACTTACAATCAGCAGCCTGAAAATCAATGTTTGCATTACAAACATTAAGTACCAGTTTAATTCCTTGCTCCTTTTTTTAGGAAATAATAAGAAAAATATTTTAAAATAGTGATAAATATGGGCTATAGATAGTCAGTGTCATTAGACATTGATAAATGTCATTTAAGTTTAAAATATGTTTAAAGGACAATTAATATCTAGAAAAAAATATCTCTGTTTTTCACTTGAGGCTGATGCTGTGTTTGACTTTAATTTCATTGTATGAGTTATTTTGTGAGCTATGTATGGGATTTTCATAAATTTTTTTACACAAGTTAAGATCAAGGACCTCTTATCTCATGCGCTATACACAGAGTTTTTTGAAATATTTTGGTTACATATAAGAGTTTATAAAAAGATTTTTTACACATTAACTCTCCTTTGAAATATCGTTTCTTTACATTTTTAGATTGGTAAAAAAATTTTTTTAACTTATGAAATAAATCAGTTGTAAACTGCAAGATTTTGCTGAAAATCATCTATTAAAATTCATTATTATTCATGAGATATCAATAGATTGTTATGGCTATGTTCAATAAAAAGAGTGTCGGGTAAACTTCTTCCTAAAATCTCCCAGGGTTTAAATCAATTACAATCTCTGAAGAGTTTCTCATTGTCCGCATAAAACCAAGCTGAATCTCAATTTCATTTTATTAAATTTATCTTTAAGTCTGGTCAATTAAAGTACTTCTACCTTGAAGACTGGGTCAATGTTGTAGAATATTGCCACCTGGTTGGCATACGTAAGATATACCCTGATGTTGTTGGAACTAAACTTGTATTTATTGATGATAAAAGTGATGGATTTGTGTACTGCCCTGTGAGTCAACTATTATAATTATTTTATTATTCCAGAATGTTATCTAGGCTATATCTTGTGACAAAGTGGAAATATAGTGGTTTTCAATTATCATTTTCTTTTCTGAATTGTGTTTTTTTTTTTTTTTTTTTTGATATTAGGTACCCTCAAGAGTTAGATGTTAATAACAGGAAAATATTCTTGTATTTAATCATTGTCTGGAAATTTCTCGATTCATCTAATTACTTTTAAGATCAAACACATGTGTAATAAATTGTAAAATTTTTCAAAATATTATAAACTTAGTTATTATTTGAAGAATTTGGAAAATAAAAAAATGAACAGAACTTATCGTACTGAAATTTACTTGGAGTTCAGCCTTATGTTAGCTGGTTTTTTTTATATAATTAGGCTATCCAGAAATATCTGTCACTTTTGAATCAAAAATTTCTTAACTATAAATTTATTTTAGTTATTGAGATTTTAAATCAACTTTTTTCTTCTGGGAGAACTATTTTCTCTCCGTTATAAACTAATTACTAACCAACCCTTTCTGGCATTAATTTTCCTTGTTAATCCAAGCAGACGGTTGTGTGGTTAGTTTCTGTTTATACATTTATTTTTATAGGTGGATGACAGTATTCATGAAATTTCAAATTTTCCGCCAACCATAAAAGCTGTAGTTTGGGATGAATTTCTCCTTGATAAGGTTTGTTTGCTGATTCAAATTTATATTAGTACATATTAAGTTTTTCATGGATTTTATTTCAGGAGAAATGTCATTTACACTGTTCAGATTTTCTATTTTAGAATATTTTCCTAATGAATTATTGTGTATTTTTAAAGTCATACACTTTATTCAACACCCGTTAAATTTTTATTAGGTCTATAATTCATTCATCTTCTCGTGAAATTGAAACAGAATGAAATTTTGATGAGTGGGGTGTGGGTGGGTGACTTTTAGATTTAAATACACCATCATTGTAACATATTTTTGATATTTTATGATTTCTATTTTAAGGGTGTTTTCTCTGCATATGACGATGAGAAAGTATACTTATATTCATATTCACGTGACATGATAGCTGGTAAGTAGTGGTTAATTTAATCTATTTTCTTATATTTTGATCATTTTAACCCCATCATGTCACCCAACATGTCTCATATTCAACCCAAATGAAGAATATTAAAATAAAAACATGGTTTATATGATCACAAATGTATATGTGAAGTATATTTGGAAACATGCACAAAACCTGACACTCCACTGTAGTTAATTTTTGTTAAATATGTCACATTTGTTTATTTTTACAGCCATCATCAAGTTACTGCACAATTTTTAACCATTTATTCTCTAACTAGTTGAATCATATTAATCTGTTTCATTAATTTTTAAATGATAGTCTTCTACTATTATTAATATGTACTATATTTAATTTTCTCATTTTTTTGGTTTTTTATTTTTTTCTTTTTTAAGGTGTTATTTGTGAAAAAATTATCAATCAATTGATAATATCATTTTTACTTTTTGGTTGATATCGTTATTGTTGAATCCTGTTTTTTTTTTTTTTTGTTTTTTTTTTTACTAAGAAAGCGCTTTCCTCCGACCAATTTTTGGCCTTTTTTTAATACAAAAATCTACCATTGTAAATAAGAATTACAGCAAATGCAACTCATGCAAGGTTACATATATATATTAAATAAGCAAACAAAAGTTTTATGAAAAATTTGTGGAATTATTTTCAATTATATCAAAAATTTCATTTTAAGGCGGTGATGCCATTTTGAAAAAGAATAAGGTTATTTCAGATGTTGGTTAAGACTTCTGGTAGAGCTTTTCATAAATATTTTCTTTGTTCAATATGATTGATCTTTCAAATTAAGGTACTGAGTGTCAACTGGCATTATCTATAAAGCTCAATTTTGGATACACACCAATTATGCTTTATAATGGAAGATTGATGTGTCAAACACAAGATGGCAAGGTTAGTGGTATTAAAGTTATGAAAAATCTAACATCGCTTTATCGATTAAATGTTTTTTTTTTTTTTTTTTTTTTCGAGTTTCTAATTAATGAATAATTGTGTTAATACCAGCAGAAATTATGAGAAAGCTGGTGTCTGGCAAAATGTATAACGCTGTTTATGACATTGCTTGGATTGATTGATTGCTTGGACTCTGTTAATGTAGGATTTACAGTATGATAAGTTAAACTATGTGATATTTTCTTTGCTGATTGAAATATTATCATTTTTCAGCTTGAACACTTGAAGCTGATTGATGAATTACCATTACCTTCTAATACAACACCAGATCAGGTTTGTATATGGTTATTTCATTGGCTGATCAATATTGATTTATTGTTTGTATCAGTTAGACAACTATAGAAGGTATGTTTTTCTGCTGATAAAGGCCATTTTGAGATTTTCATATATTCACCCATCTTGGGTTTAAATTAAACTCCTAGTAAAGCCAGTTCCTGTAAAAAAACCATATCTGTTTGATGCTTGTTCTTCTAGATGTTAGTAGCACTCCTTTTCAAATCTTTGTTTTCTTTTTCTTTAATTTTGAATGAACTGAATATAATATTATGGTGCTAGAAAATTATGTCCAATGATTTTAATATGTTTGCCATTTTAAAAATTTCATCAGAAGCAGCGCCAGGTGCAAAGAAAAGTAGATTTACATGAAAATATTCTTTTCAAATTTCCTAAGAATAAATGTTTTTATTATGCTTAAATTTTGTATACTGTTAGAAATGTTTTTCTTTTGTTTTTAGGCTCAAAACTATGCTATCCAATTTCCAAATTTAAATTTTAAGTTGTTAGCGAGGTAGAGCTAACAAACTTCTAATTGGGCAGTCATTTTTTTACTTATAGATTGAGGAGATATTTCATCATATGATAGCCCTGAAAAGGTAAATTTATAACTGCAACAAATTTTTTCCTATTGGTATTGACACTATAACTATGTAGTTATTAAAATCATTGTTTTAAACATCAAAATTGTCATGAATGCTCCAGGGTACATTCTTAATCACTCTTTTCATAATGAGACACTATTGAAAATAAGTTCATGACAAATAAGTAAGTCATCATCCTCATCGCCATTGTCATCATTATCATCAGCATTATTCCTTATCATAATTCCTCATCATCATCATTGTCATCATTGTTGTCATCATCGTTGGCATCATCATTGTCAATTTTATCAATCATCACTGTCACTGTCATCATTATAATCATCATCAGCATCATCATCATCATTCCTCACGATCATCATCGTTATCATCATCATCACCATTATCATCGTCATCACCATCATCATCATCATCACCATCATCATCATAGTCATCAGTACCCTCACTATTAAACTCAAATGATTCTTCTTCAAAAATCTATAGTGCTCCTAGAGACTGAAGTTTCAGCTAAGAACCTTTTCAATCATTATTTAGGAATTTTCCATGTAAAATTAGATTTCTTAAATGCTCATAACATTCACTAAATAGGTTAATAACCTTCTATAAGCCAAAGCTCCAGCTCTGCACAGATGAAAGCTGTATATATATTTTGATTGATCACTAATTTGAATATTTTTATAATATAAATGCCTTTGAAAAATGCCCTTTTCATCTATTTGTTTAATTGCTTGCTTTGCTTGTTTTGCTTGCTTTGCTCGCTTTGCTCGCTTTGCTTTGCTCACTTTGCTCACTCACTATTTTTCAGCTGTTCTTACTGAGTGGAAACAAGGTGCTAGAGCCTATTGTTTACTTACTTAGAAAATAACATGTGTACTTTTTAAGAAAATTTGATAGTCTCTATTCTCTAAATTAGCAAAAAATAACTTTAAAACGTTCAAAGTAAAGTCTGCTTGTCTCCTCATGTAAAAAACAGTTTGAATTTAGGCCATTTAAATGAGAAATGTAAGATTTTTATTTTCAATTGTTTTATATCTGCGATTATAAATTTATACGTATTAGTAAATATAAAAATTTTTTATGCTAATCTTTTTTAGTATAATATGATATATGCATTTAAATACCACAATTAAATTGAATTATTTGTATTAATAAAAACTTGAAGATGTAACCTTGAAATTTGAACGTAAATTAAGCATATGTTAGATTTTTGGGTAGATTTTGTGACATGGATCTTAGCAAAATAATTTTTTTTTCCTTCGTTTTCCGATGTCCATGAGAGAAAGAAGGAGCGGATAAATAATTTTTGAAACTTTTATTTGATGTTTTAAACTAGAAAAAAGTAAAGTTATTTTGAGTTTGGGTATTTTGTGATGATAAAATCATTTAGAATAAAAACCGTTAATATTAGTTCCCTGGAATTTTTAAACCATGAAAAACTGCATGCTTCAATAATGAGAAGTCAAAAGATTAGCAGTTCAATTAAAGTTTTTCAGTGTCATAAACCAAGCAGGAACAAAAATATTGTATATCTTCTAGTCATTTTTAGATAATACTACTTACTTAATAACATGTTATGCATAGTTCAATAGCACTTTTCAACAACTAAAAGATTTAAATTCTGTAAAGCTTTCTTTCCAGTATATATTTTAAAATGTATTTTTTTAAAGATTGGAAGATGCAATGGCACTTTGTGAGCTAATAGACAAGCAAGAATGTTGGATGATACTTGCAGAGGTAGCTGCGAAACATTTGAATATAAATTTAGGTATATCTTTCATTATTATTTGTCTTTTTTGATTATTATGAGAATTATTAGTTTTATTTCATCCTAATATACATTTCCTTTATGTCGTAAAATTTTTGATGAATATTTGAGGTTTGCAAAAGTCTTCATATATATTGGAAAGAATTTTTCAGTTTTAAGAAAATGTAAAAGGCATTATTATGAGAAGACCTATATATGATAAATTTTTCAATTCGAAGGTAACTATGTAAAGGGAATTTTTATGAGAACTATTTTTAATGAAAACAAAAAACAAATTTTTTTGGTGCAGAATATTACAGAAAATCCTTTGATTTTGCTAATTAAAAGGTTGAAAAAGCTAAACTATGAAAGAAACTGATTTTATGTTTATTTTTTGTAGTATTTCATACGGAACAGTTAAGGTTCAGATTTTTGAATCAAAATAATAAGGAGCATTATTTTATGTTGTGATATTCTTAGATTTTGTAAAAATAATTGTGGATGTAATGTTCATAAGTCGTTTGTATACTAAATGGTTGTTGCCTCTAGTAGGTATGAATGATTTTATATAAATCCTGAAAATCCTGAAAATATGATACCTTTTAAAAACATATTTTAGGCAAAAGCTTGGCCTTAAAAAGTTTCGTGTTAAAAAAAGCTTTTTTTTTTATTAATCTCAAAGAATGCTTATTCCAGAAGTACCATATTAAAGATATTAGTTATAAATAACTAAGTAAGCAAGCAAGCAAGTAAATAAGTGATTTTTATTTATCATAACGTTAAAAAAAATGTTAAATATACAAATAACAAATATAAAATTGTTTATATTTAGTAATTAGTTAACGCTTTTTATGGCTGGGCCCCTCAAATAGTAAAACTAAGCAAAAATGAGTGGCACTACGGTTGATTAAAAAAACGATTTATTAAGAACATAAAAGAACACAAAAAAAGAGAAAAAATGAATAAACTAAAAGGAATAAAATAATATTAATTAATATACAAATAAAAATAATAATAATAGAGCAAAGGACAAAAACATTGAAAGTTTTCTGGAAACTGCAATTTCAAGACAAGGCAGTCAACGCCAGACCATAACCACATAAACGCGCAAGGGTAGGGATCTGCAGGAGACGCAAACCATTGAAAAATAATAAAAGTTAATAACACCAGGTTATCTATTGAAAAGATTTTGTTTAAGCAATTTCAAACAAGGTTTTCTTTATATGGTCTCCACTAGGGAGAAGAATATTATTGATACTGCTGGGTTATTTTGTTGATGCTAAAAATTAAGATATCCAAATCATCATCATCATCATCATCACCATCATCATCATCATCATCATCAAAAAAAAAAAAATAATAATAATAGTTGATATTATTTTAGTTTGTTTAATATTATTTTACTCTAAATACTACTTGTATCAAATCAAGGAAGTGTATTTAGGAAAAATCTGAATGTTATTTCCTTGGTTTCATTGAAAGTAGGATGGTTTCTATAAATGCCAATATATTATTTGATATTTGTCATTGCTAATGTGCTGCTGCTTGCTATTATAATGATGTTATAAATTTACTCATATCATTAAATATAAGCTAAAAAAAAATAATTTTAATGGCCTGTTGATTATTGTTTTCATTCCATGAATAACTACATTGTATTAAAGACAGAAAATTGCAGTTTAAATTCTGCAATTGCAGAATTTGAATGCATGATTACAACTGGTATATTATAGTTACAAATTGATCTGTTTAAGAGTTAGATTAAATTGTTTTTTCTGGAGTAAATATGAAGAGATATGTACGAAAAAAGCCAAAAACACTCAATGAAGTTTTAAAAGAACTTGAAACAAAGTTTCAAGAAATGGTGTTTATGAATGAAGAAACTACAAAAGCTTTGAAAAGGAATAAGGTTCCATTATTAGAAGAACACATAGGATTTTATAGAAAGTCACTGAAAGATTTGGGAATATTACAGAAGAGTGCCAAAGATATAATGAAACAGCAAGACCTGGGTTTAGATCGTATTCGCAAATGGAATCTATCAATACATAGTGAAAAAAGGGAGTTTGAACAGCTTATAAATAAAATTAATCTTAGAGTTCTTGAACTTAGACAAAAGGGAACTACAGTTTGATGCAAAAAAAAAAACAAAAAACTATGACAAATTTCAATGTCAAAAATATTCTCCTGCAAATTTTCTATTTCTTGTTCATATACAGAATATAATATTTTATATTGGTTAAATTGCAAGGTTCTTGGAATGTTTAAGGTGTTTGTTACGAATTACGAGGCTTGCTTTTATTTTTATTTTTCAAAAAGTTAATTTTTTTTTCTTATGCTTCAGGTTTAAGATACTGGTCAACCAATAAAATTCAATTCACTTATTAGTGTCTTTTTATTTGCTATATATTCTGAAAACGATGCATTTAACTTATAATCTCTATTTTCCTTGTTTTATTATCTTGAACCAACTTGCTTTCTAGCTGTTTTCCAACTATTTTCCACAACTTTCAGATTTGCATTATCATTAAATATCTAAAAAAGTTTTTTTTTTAAAAAAGTTCATTTCTTTAAATACAAAAAAAATGATATTATATGTGAAAATCCATCACTACAATTAATTTATTTCTGACAGTTAATAAAAATAGCAATATATAATAATAAAATATATTTAGAATAAATATAAGATATGATCCGATCCAAATGTTCCAATTTATTATTTTAATTTCTTTTAGAAACTCAATTTGTAAGGCCAGTTTTCATTGACTTGAAAATTTCTTCTTCCTCTTCAATAATATTTTAATATTTATTAAATTCAACACCAATCGTGGATAATATGTAAAAATTTATAAAATGTAAAAAATTACTTTTTGTATATTTATTAATTTATTATTTATATTTATATTTATTTATATTTTACTGTAATGTAATATAATATATCTGTTATATTATCATTCTCTGTATTGCTTTCTTTCCAAGACATCTTATTTCCCAGAATTAAAGTTATTAAATTTGATACGCTGAAATCTTGACCAACTTTCTGTGTTATTTACTGCGTCATTCAACAAGAAATGCTACCACGGGTGTGAATGGCATAAAACCGCATTCAGCTTTTAATTTACTTCTTAAATATGATAAAAGCCTTTTTAATATGAAAAGCCATCTGGTGAAATTTCACACGTCAAAATAAGTAACTAAAAAGTTTAAAGATTTTGATATCTGATGAAATACCTAAATGAGACTTTAAAAGTTTAGAATAGATTTCTTGGTTGTAGCTGAAAACTACTTCGTAATCCACATTACATTAGTTTTCAAGCATTGCCAGGTTCAATGTGACAAGATAATTTCAAACTTTATGAACTTGTCAAAACAGTGATTTAAAATGTGCAAAGATACTTAATAAGAATCGTAAAAACAAGCCTACCTGATCCAATATTAAAGAAAGCATTAATTTATCCGATCAAATTTTTCAAGTTATTTTTCACAAATCATTTAACTGGAAAGGAAACAATGATCTCATTATTATAACTTTGTACAGAAATAATTCTTATCTATGCGGATTATTCTGGCCAAGATTTAGATACTGTTTTATACCACATTTTAGTTCTTAGGTCTGAAAATTTAGTTAAACTGGAAATCTAACTATTCCTGACCTTTGTATTAGAGTTAAATTTATGCTTTTTGATAATATAAGTGTTCAATTGGAATTGTTACATACTTAAATTTTAATACAAATATTCTGTTATTAATATGATATGTACGAAATTCACTTAAAATTGATGTGATTTTAAAAAAATAAAAGAAAAAAAAAAAAACGATTGTGCATTGAATGGAATGAACGTTTTTAATTTTTTTTTTAACAGAAAGGACTTTAATGATTTCACAGCAACAAAAAAAAAGACTACGCTGGAATACTTTAACACAATTTTACTGTTTTTTAATCGTACGGAGATGCCCTTCCACGTATGATAAGTGATTTAGGTTAAATAGCTCAAATTAAAATCTCAACAAATTAGGTTCCTTTATCACAGGGATAAGTGTTACATTTTAAATCTAGAAAACAAAGAAAGTTAATGAACATGATCATACCAATATTATAAAACAGCACCTATTATTAGAAAAAGCTGGTTGTAATAATAGATTTTGAGATATTACATCTTGGAACCAACATGTTAAAAAACTTTCTAAAAGAAAGTTTTGCAATGAAACTTCTAGTGTTTTATTCCGAGACAAACGCAAATAAAATAGTACTACAGTTGGAATATTTAAAGAGTTTTACTTATCAAGCTGTCAAATCATTGCTGTTTTTTTTAAGATGAAATAAAAAACTCATAATTTTTTGTACATAATCATAGGTTTTCTGGCCCCCTTGTCAACTACATCACTGATTTATATTTTTGAGCTTAACTTGTTCCTGGCGCATGTCTGAACTTATAGGAGACTTTATTTTAGTTCTAAGTCTAGAAGATATTAATAATCAATTGATTTTTGAACTTAACTTAACTTAATGTTGAAGCCTGATGTTAAATTAACTAGAATCACTGCACAAGTAGATGTTTTATTATATTTTTTGTTCTGAAAACTTGAGAGTAGTTTTGTCTTAAAAAGAAGTTAAGCAATAATTGAGATCAAAGACAAATACTTTTACAAATGTATATTTATTTATTTAAAAATTTATATATATTTATATGTATATTTTGGTTGTGTATATTTTTAAATGTTAAATGACATCAAAATATTAGAAACAATTTAACTTAAAACTTTTAAGATATTTTTTTTAGAAGGGAAAATCATTCACTTTTTCAATTTAAAATTTTTTTATTTCGTTCTGGGTCAGTTATTAATTCAAAAATATTTTTTGACTATTTTAGCAATCCAAGTTCACCGGAAACTTGGCAATGCTGCTATGGTGCTGTCTTTAGAAAATATTAAGGTAAGATGATTTTTGTTTTATGATAAGCATGCTTATGTCTGTCACAAAACAAGGTGATCATTATTCTGTTTCCAAGTTTTATTTAATATGCGAAAAAGTTTATGAATTGAAATACGTAAAAATGTGGCTTGGCATTTTTTTAATTTATTTTTAAAACTAGGTTTTTTTTTTTTTTTTTTTTTATGAGGCTTTAAATTATTGTTTAATTGTACTCCTGGTGGTAAAGCCAAAGTATATTAAAAACTACACGATAAATTCATTTGTTTTGTTTAACTTTTATAAAAAACTTCAAATATGTACTTTAGTTAATAGTTTAGAGAAAAATTGATTTTAATTCTTTAAACTACATGAAACAGAAATTTTGACATAAATTAGAACATTAAATGCATGTGTTACAAAAAGCTTGAAATCAAGTGTCAACTCGTGCAATTTTGGTTTGTGTTGCAATTGATATTTAATAAAATGTAAATTGGTGCAATTTTGGTGTTAGATTAATTTCAGTGGAATATTCCAATAATATAAGTGACATCAAACTTGATTAAACTTGTTGTTACTTTGTACATGTTTAAAAGTAGCAGTAAACTTAATGCTATAGTACTTGGAAAGTTGTAGCAATTTCTAGGATAAAAATTTCCCTCTCGTTCTTCCGTAATCAAATGCGTTTGACATTAAGTATTTTATACTTGATTTTCTTAGAAGTTCTTTATTTTTTTAATCTTAAAAGAGATTATAAAAATAACTATGTAATGTTTGTTCAATTGGCCCAATAACACACCTTTAACATGCAGCTGTCACTATATTTCATTTATTTTTGGTATTACTCACCAACTTCTTTTGGCTACAAGTTTTAGAGTTTCTTGTACATTTTATAAATCTAGTACTGCAAATAATTACAGGGCTTAGAAGATAAGAATTTGCTTGCTGGCTATATGGCAATGATCTTGAAAGATTTCAACTTAGCTCAGGTTAGAACTTTGATAGATTTTCTTCCTTTTTTAGGCTAGGTTCTTAAATTTTGCTTAAAGATCATAATTTTTTAGGTGTCATAATCTTAATTTTTTTACATTACATAGAGGCAAGTATTAATAAAGAATAGTGTATCCAGCAAAATAAACTGCTCTTAACTAATTTAATATGGAAGCACTACACATATTTTGGAATTCACTGGCCAATTTCTCAGTTTCGCTGTTCATTAGAAATCCTTATTAGCATTAATTTTTAAATTAAAATATATATATATAGTTTTGAAACCAGTCTTTATCGTGTCAATTTATATAAAAATAGTGAAAACACAATTTTAATGCCAACTTTTTGGTATCTTTGGTGTCTTCATCAGTTATACAATATATTGTACATTATGTCGTATACATGACAAAGATACAAAAGACATAAAGTTGCAATTAAATTTTTGTTTTCACTATTTTTTTTGTGTATATGTGTGTGTTTTCATTTTGCTCTTTGTTCTATGCAACTAATCAAAATTACTTTTTTAGCAATTTCCCATGATATACAGACAGGCATGCTATAACCAGTTATGATATGCTTACCTCAAGCTATGGTTTTTTATAATTCCCATCATTTTTTTACTTGGCTTACTTTTTCTTTAGGATCTGTTTTTGCTGTCTGCTACTCCTGTGGCTGCTCTAGAAGTAAGTCTGATAAGAGTTTTTTTTTATAAATTAGTTTTTTGTTTTACAAGTTCTTATTTTTGCCTTTTTAAATTTTACAATGTTTTTGAAATGGAATTTTTTCAAAATTAATCGTTCGTAATAAGTAATAAGTTCATTATATTTACAGATGCAAAGATTCTTACTGCATTGGGATCAAGCGCTTGAACTTGCCAAAACGCTTGCAGTGGATCAAATACCACAAATCTCCAAAGAATATGCTCAGCAGTTGGAATTCATGTAAGATTAATTTTTAATTTTTAAAGCCTGGGTTACAGTTTTAACTTCGAATTTATTATACTTGTCAGGTATTGTTTTTAGTGATAACTGCATCATGAATTTATTTATTTCACTTGATAAAAGTGGCATTTAGTTCAAAACGAAACAAGAACTAAAAACCTTGTTTTTCAGTCCCTTTATATTCTGATTGATAATATTTACTGGTGTTTTATGAGAACTTTTCCGCAGGACAATTTTCCAACAAACAAGATTGTTATCAGAAAGAACCTTTAAGACTTATATTCTTCACAAAAATATTTTTATTTTCCTACAAATCTTTTGTATGAATATTCAATTGAAAATTTTGTTGTACATATGGAATATCACAAAGTTTATTGTGTTCCAAAATTGGAAAAACTGCTAGTAATCATTAGTTATTTACAGAGATGCTGTTGCTTGATATACTTTATAAGGAAAAGGTCTATACATTCACCAATCAGATTTAAAAACTAAATATGGTATATTTTTTAAATTTTTTGGCCTAAATATCAATTTCTCAACAATACTATTTTTTTGTAGATATATTTGGTTTGAAGAAGCAAATTTTTTTTTGGATTGTATTTATAGTAACAATTTCAATATTATATATCTTTCTAAAATTTAATTGACCCTGGTTTTTCCTTAGAATATGTGTACAACACTGTTCACATTGTATAAGCATTGTACAAATGTTCTACACTTTGCTTACTCTTTCTCTACACTCTTTCAAAAAGTTTTAGTCAAAGTTGACTTAATTCATGGTTTACTTAAAAAATCTGCAAACTATTTTGATATAAACTAATTTTTTTTAGTGGTGATTATCCAAATGCTTTGATGAACTATGAAAGAGGAGTTTCAAATGAACTCAAGGTTTTCTTAATTACATTTTTAGCAAAGATTTTTTTAATGAGTAAAATTCGTTCAATTGCAAACTCATATCTTTGAGTTATATTCTGAATCCACTGTGCTAAGTCTTTCCTCAATTTAAGATTTCCAAATAATTTAGGGACCGTAGAAGACATCATCTAGATTTTTGATTATTTATGTATAACAAATATTTATAGAAAATAAAAACATTTTAACTATACAGCTGTTAACAATATGTGCTTTAAATCCTGTTTTGGATAAGAACCTTTATTTTTAGCTTTTACAGGTGTTTTATACCTGATTTGTCAATTACAAGGGAATATATACTATATCTAGAGGGCAAAGCTCAATATCTTCTTTGCTTAACTAAAAAGGAGTGAAAATATAATAACTTCTATTTTTTGCATTGAGATAAAGATCATTAAAAATGAAAAATTATATTTTATAATACGATTTTCAGTTATGATGGCGCATCTAGAGTTAATGAATTTATAAAGATAAATCGTTTTATAAAAATGTAATATTTGTTTAGAGGTAAAGTAAACAGACAAAGATAAATATCTTTTATGATAATCAGCCTTTATTTGTCTAACTCTCTGGGAGTAAGTAGGATGTGAGGTCTTCACGGTTAATGTGTTTCATTAATAAATGAATTCATCATGTTAATTTTGATTACATCATTTGATTACATCATCTCAATGAACTATTTCCCTAAGGTGCACTTTTATTCACAAGTTATTTTTAATTTTTATTTTAGCCTCTATAATGCACTATTATCACATATTTATCACAGCATATTAGACTCCTGGTGATGCCGTTAAAGCGCTATGAATTAACCCATATTTGTTTGTCTGATCTCGTTTCCCAACTTTCTTATTGAAGTTACTTATTTGGTTAGGAAAACTACTCTTTATTTAGTTTTGAAATATTTGTTAATATTTAGGGCTTGTAAGGGAGCAGTCATATTATCACCTTAGGAAAAATGACATTTTGCTGACTTGAGTGTCTTTTTGAAACGAATAAGTATAAAAGAATATATATCATGCTAATTGCAAATTTTGTCTTGTAGAATAAAGAACATGACGAGGCATGTCTTGGTGGTGTAGCTAGAATGACTATACGTATGGGAGATATAAAAAGGCAAAGTTTTAATTATTTTTGATAGCAATTGATACTGAGCATATATTAATCAGAAAAAGTTTATTGATCGTTTTATTTTCATCCAGATTATAGGTACTAGTCATTTTTAATGTTATTTATTAAAAATTAGATAATCCTATAAAAAATTGTAAATGTGTTGAAAATCCAATGAAAACCACCTGTGAATAATCTACCGACCAGAAAATGTTACCTTTCACCACACATGTTTTAGTTAAATGGCTATATCTTAATATATTTAGAGGTGTAAAAATGGCAACAAAGTCTAGTAATAAACAACTGAAAAAGGAGTGCGCTGCCCTACTGGAGAATATGAAGGTACGAAAATTTTAAAATGTAATAGAATTTAATATTTTTCAATTTACCAGCCATTTTAGACCATTATTATATCTAAGCAAATTTGCTTATGTTCTATTATGATTTGTTATGTTTTCATTATGAGAATATTCACAAATATATATATATGTATAT
>JAUZNK010060906.1:0-14924 GCA_035046665.1 Euphysa ruthae
TATATTGCTTTGTGTATAAAATTGTTTTCAACATTTACCTGCTAAATTTTGTGCTATTTGGAATTTAACCCTGAAAGACAAATATCTTACAAAGACAAAAAAAAACACTTTGTTTAATAAGTTGTTTTAAGAAAAAATATTATGTTATTTCAAATTTTTTTGGTTGAGTTGTGACAAATACAGATCAAATTCTACCTCCTAGAAAGCCCTAATCTTTCTGCATTAAAAAATTTCTAAAAAAAAATCTGTTTTTGTGAGAAAATATTTTTTACATCTACCTGGCAAATTTTATGTTTTTATATATATTTATATATATATTGTTTATTTAGATTTTTTTTTTGGTTAACTTAAAATATTTTATGTCAAATTTTACTGACTCAACAATTTTGCTGACATTTTTCCATAAGGAAAAGGTTTAGAGATTTTGTAGTAATAACAATTATAACAGTAAAAATTATGGAACTGTAACAGCTAATGAGAACTTTTTTAAAACAATTTTATGCTCTTTAATTTGATATCCAAAGCTTTGTTGTGAGTTAAAATTGACTTATTATTATTGCTGCAAGGCTTGGTAAGCAGGAAGCTAAGGAGGAGTTAAAACTCCAAACTTACCTCCCGGGATTCAGATACTACATATAAATAAAATTTTTTTCTACTTCACAATTTAAAAACTTCCAAAACTAAAATTTATTTTGATTAGAAGTTTATGATCAAGCAGACAGTCTAGGGGTTAAAAAAGGAGCTTTATTGCCAACCATAAAAATGTTAAAAATTGACATTTCCATTTTTCTATTAGTTATTTGTTTATCAGTAATTGTCTCTGTTATGTGTGTTTCTGTTATGTATTATAAGGTTATAAAAATGTCGTCTGGTGTTACTTGTCGATTAGCTCTGGTTGCTGTTGTCTGTTTTGCTGGATCCTCATTGCAGTTTGGCTACAATCTTGCAGTCATCAACTCACCAGAATATGTAAGTGTTGTTTATTCTTTTTTTTCTAGATGCGGTTAACTTTTAAATGAAAGGAAAAAAAATTTAGATTTTTTGATGATGGTGTCATATTGATATATACGTAAATTTTTTAGATCTTTTTAGGTGCTCAGTTTGCCGCCTATTTGTTCATTTATATACAAATTATTTTTGGAGATGTGATTTGGCGAGTTACACAAAAGGCGCTTTCAACTAAAACCACAACATTTCAGATTGATAATTTGTAAACTATTTCTTCTACTAAAATATGCATTAACATTTCAAAAAATGTATGCGCTTCTTTATATAGATGGGTTTCATCCATAAAGGGTTTCCCCAATTTATACTGGTGCTTGTAAAAGCAGTTAAACCTTGAAAATTTAAGAAACAATGGTATTCTCACCAGGGATTTCCTCGAAATTGTAAATGTAAATATTTCAATGTGTTTAACTATCACCTCAATCATGGAAAAGTTTCAATATCTGTATTTTAACCACAAAAATAGTTTTACTTATTTGGCTAAAACATGATTCACTATAAAATGCCAGTGTTATAAAACATTTATATTGTTTTGTTTGAATACAATTACGCTTAAAACAGGTAAATGCAAGTGAGGTATAGAAAACTCACTGTCTGCTTATAAAGTGATATTTAGTAATAACAGTTATAGTACAGTTGCAGGTGTTACATGAAAACATTCATAAACTGTATAATTATTACTATATTGAAAGAAAAAATAGCAAGAAATTAGTTTGGGGATTATATTTTATGAACAATGATCTCTGAAACAAAATTTTCAAATTAAATACTTATAATTTGATTCTCATTTTAAGGTTTTTCATTTTGAATTCATCAAGTGTTCTAAATCCTGTCCTTCAAAGCCCTTCGGTGATTCTGTTGAGATCATTAGGAGACTTTCTAAAATCTTTCCACATGCACCCCAATACTGTTTGGGAAAATCATGAAGAATTTAAATATTGTCATACAATTAGAGAAAAACCTTGAACTTAATGGAACGGCAAAAATGCTCCATAATTCTCATGGATTTAAAATCGTTGCATTTTATTGTTATCTCGTTGATTATTCCTTGGATATTTTCTTTTTTACATAATAAGATATAGTGACGGTTCTCCCATTCTTAATGTTTTGTAAACATAAATTTGAAACCCATAAACTCATTTTTAAATTCTGTTTCACATCCGGGGGCTGTATGTAGTTTTTTCTGAACTTTCTGCTGCTCTTGCATGTCCATAATAATAAACAACAACCTCTAATGTTTTGTTGACGTATCCTTTGAGTTGACCTAGTGATCGTATCAACTTCCTGGTATCAGAACAGATAAACATTGCAAATATTTTATTTCAATCAATATTTTCGACATTTCTTCCTTAGAATGTTTTACGAAATTAATGTAGATCTCTGACTCAAACATATCACACATAAAGTTGTCTCTTTGTAGTCAATTTGTAGCAGACAATGAGAGAGTGAATTCAGTTGATCTCATTTTTTTGTACTTTTACTTGTGAAATATTTTTGTTGACTGCCCGGCAGATTATTAAGATCATATGTAGTTTTTTCCACATAAGTAAGCTGATTCCTGTCTGTGAACTTTGTAGCAATAACACATGCAGGTGAATGGCTTCAAATACATGTAGGAGCATTAAAAGTGCTGTTTTGTTTTTAATTGAGGTAGCTTGGATAAAAAGATCAAGTGACACTCCTTCTTATCTTTTGTTAAAGTATGTCGACAATGTTTGTAAAAACGGTTTGTTACCCTTGAACATCGACAAACAGGTTTTTTCATGTGCTATCCAATCTTCAATTAATGAGAAAATAGTGCCTTTGATGACAGCAGGTCCCTAGAAGTTAACAGAATAGAATCTTTTTTTTTTTTTTGAATGGTTAGGGAGGACATTCCATGAAAGAATACACTGATAAGTAATTGAGTTAATGCCGTATTTAATAGTCTGTTTAAGTGCTTGTTATTACTTAATGATCTCAAATTATGACCACATTTGGTTCGATTAGCAGAATATTGTTTAAACACAGTTGGTAACTGAGAGTGCTGTTAATCAACAAGTTAGATATTGGACTAGATCATAAAAGTGGAGAATTTTACTAGTAAAAGAGAGGATGCTACAAGTTGAGTTATATGGTCTAAAGAAGATTATTCTCATTGCTTTGTTTTGTAGAGAATTGAACTTGGAAGAGTTGAACTTTTAGATTAACCCTAGACTTGACAAGCATATAATAATTGTGACCCAAATATTATTTACATAGCAATGTCTCAAGATCAACATAGTGTCTAGTTTTAGCTAGCATTCCATTTACACGACTTAACTTTTAATAAGATATTTCCAATATAAGATTTAAATAATAGGTTTTCATCATTCACTACACCAAGATATTTTATATTATTAGATAATGTTACTTTTTGTCTGCTTATTCTAAAATTTAAGTGTTTAGGATGGTTGCTGTTTCTTAATTGGAGAAATTTGTTTGATTAGTTTTAAAAAGAACAATCTCAGTTTTTTTAGCGTTTAATGAAATTTTATTTTCCCTGAGCCACTGAGCAAGGTTGATTAGGTCACGAATAATATACTTGTTTAATTTTTGAAGGGAAAGTTGAAGATTAGTGTCATCAGCAAAATGAAAATTATTAGAGTCATGAATTCAAAAGCTAAGATCATTTATATGTATATAATAAACAAACAACTGTCCTAATATAGATCCCTGAGGAACATCAGGAGGTAAGTTTTTAATATTGGAATAAATACCATTTATTAATTAATAAATAATAATAATGACTAAATTAATAAATTGCCTCCGATTGGAAAGATATGTTTTGAAAAAATGCGTACACATTAGTAGTTGAGTTTAGATAGGAATGCGTTATGATCTACTGTACTAAACGTCTTTTTGCAAGTCAATTAAGACCCCACAAGCATATTTTACTTACTTCAGTGATTTCTATAAGAGAATGTTTTGTTGAATGATTCTTTCTAAATCCAAACTGTCATTCAGTTTTGTTCAATAAATCATAATTTTTTATGTACTTTTAAAAATAGTTTGTTTAAATTTGAAAGAAGAGAAATTGGCTGATAGTTAGTACAGTCAAGTTTAGCTCCCTTTTCATGTATTGGAATAACTCGACCTAATTTGAAAAGATCAGGTAAAATAGCATTTTTGAATGTTTTATTATAAATAATGGTTTACAAATAATGTTTGAAGTTAGTCAGTGAATTACGCGGTTTGCCGGGTTTAATGTCAATTAACTCTTTAATGTTTAATGCCTTTTGTTTTTGATGCTATTTTATTATTAAATAAGTTAGCATAGTGTGTAGTGGCCTTTCTCGCTCAACTTTAAATGATTAAGGTTATTTTCAATGTAAAACTAAATAAATGAACTAAATAAAAACTAAATAATTAGTATTTTCGATTTTCCAGTTAGATGGAGGACTGCTCCACTATTGTATGTCTTAGACATTTGATATTGTGTTTAGTATTATATTGTTTATTTTTTTTACCTTAAGGGTGTAGGATAACATCATATTTCATAAACAAGTTATAAAGCTATTTGTCTTTGACAAGATGAGAAAAATTTGTCATTGCAAATATTTGCAAATAAATCGAGTCTGTGCTGCTTCTTGAATGTACGTAATTTTACCTGCTCTCAGCAGGTGACTTTCAAACATTTTAAAGCTGTGATAGGCATCTTAGGTTCTTGTTGACCACTGCCTTTTTATGTGTTCAGTTCTAAGATCGACACAGTGTGAGCATATTGTGGCCAGCATTACATTAGTAAGTTTAAGCATTGTGCGTTATATCCAGGTGTGGTGGTAGTACAAATGAGAGCGCGTTTGCTACGTTTACTTTAAACAAGTGATACTTTTCAAATGTACAGTTTGTTCATTAGTTATGACTTGCCTGGCAACATTTTGTAATGCAATTATCACAAATGTCATATAATTTTGTTTTTGTTTAAACAAATTTTGGAATTTACTTTTTATTTTAAAGCAAAGATGACAGAGTTAAGAGCTACAAGAGAGGCATTTTTTTTCGCATATGATGACAATCTAATTGATCATGTGGAATTTGAGTATTAATTGCTCAAAAAATGACTATCCTTATTGGAATTATTGGAATTATGAACATTTTGAATTGGATGAACTAGATGATACTAAAGCATGGCTTGAGTTTTGATTTTAAAAAGTAGATATTTACAGAATTTTAATCTGAACCTTTGGGAGTTCCAGATATTTTGAAGGCCTATAACCATTTATTTGTAAGGGGAATTGAAGCTAAGTATATTTTTTAAAAAGGCTTTTCTTACCCTTTCAGATATTCCACTTTCATACAGAGATTTGGTCAACCATTTCTTGATTATAGTATTATTTGTTATTAAGGGAGCAGTATTGAGTAAATTCATACCATTGAGTTAGATTAAATTATAGATTCTTTGATGGCACTGTTTGCCCTATTTGTAGACCTGGGCTTAACCAACACATAGTATACAATAGTCACAAAAAGGTACATGCTCTGAAATTCCAAAGAGTTGTTTTGTTCAACAGAATGATTGTAAATTTGTATGGGCCAATTGAAGGGAAACATCATGATTTTAGCCTACTTAGAATGTTAAATTTGTTATCCAAACTGAACAGATGTGCTGTAGATACTAACGGAAATACATTTTGTCTATACGACGATCCAGCTCACCATTTTGGGTTAATTTACAATCCCCATTTTGGAATATTAGACTAACACCTCAGCAAGCAGCATTTAATAGATCAATGAGTGGTAATAGAATGGATTTTCAAAGTTCAGGGTAAATTTATAGATATGATCAATGATTTTGCACGATTGAAATTACAAGAGAAAAATCTTCCTCATCCTCCTAAATCTAGATATCATTCACCGATAAATAGGCACCATCTGACCAAGTTTCTTGCAATGTTTATTGCCATGGATTTTGATAAGAGACCCTCCATTGAAGATTACTGGTCCACAGATGCTCGTTTCAGCACTCCTTGGTACTCTTTAATGTTTCCAAGGCAAAGATTTGAAGCTTTTTACCATACTATGTTTCATGTTTCTCCTACAAACGAAGCTCAATCAAAGGATAAATTGAACCGTTTATCAATGATTTAGTACACAATTTTCAGATGGCCTTCTACCAATTCCGAGATGTCTCAATTGATGAAATGGTTATTGAACTTAAATGACGTTGGAAAAATAAGCAGTACGATCCAAATAAACCGAGCAAATATCACTTAAAAACATTTGGTTTATGTGATAGTGTAACAGGGTATGTTTACAATATCTTGACATACTTTGGATCAGAAACTTCTTACAACCCTGACATAGAAAACACTGGTCAATCAGAAAAAATTTTTGAGTATCTGTTACGACTATTAGGTAAAGGTCATCATGTATTTGCTGAAAGATATTATACTACGCACAGGGGCTGATCTAAGTCCAAAATGACAGCGATACATCGCTTTTGGGCATATCGAATTTTGGCGCTTTTTTAAAAAACTTAAATAAAACATGATTAAAATATTTGTTTTTACTATATTTCGGTAATATCTTCTGCAGTGGAACGTTTTTCAAATTTCATTTTCGTTTTTCATGTAATTTATCATGTTGTACACAGGTCCAATTATGTAAGAAATCTAAATGACATTAAGTCTGTTAAGATGTGGGCCCGAATTATTATGTATTTTTAAAGTTTTATCTAGAACTGCCTACTACAAGAAGTACGAAACATACTATGATTAAGTGATGGAGAATATTGCGAATTTAAAACTATTTTATTTACTATGTACTTAATATTGCGGGATTTTAATATTAAACAGTTTTTACAAAATCACCCCAAAACGAAAATGTATCACTAAATCAATAACAATTAAAATCAAAACTTTATAAAGAACCTTGCTTCTTATAACAACTCGAGTAATATTTTTTAACAAAATTGTATCTTTTTTTCAAATGTTTTTGTTTGATGCTAATGTACAGAATAATAACACTCACACTTCGATCGATTCAATCGACATTGACTGCATGGTTTGCAAATTCATAATTATAATTGTTGCATGCACGTGGTCGACAATGTTTTGCTTAAATTTGAATATTCTTTTTCTTTTTTTTCAAATCTGTAAATAAAATAAAGCTTGTAATCATTTCAATGAAGGAGCTAATTGTCATTCACTAATATTCCTTTGTTTGTTTAACAATCAAACTCAGAACAATTGGATTGGATAATTGATTTCAACATAAAAATAACAGTTACATTGGAGAGTGACTTGTTTTGATTCGTTTTAATAAACTTGTGCAAAAGACTTATGTGATCGAGAATAAATTGGAAAATGGGCAGAATTATCAAAGGAATTTAAGTCATTTTAAGCAGTTCTTAGGTTCAGAAGGGCCAAATAGTAAAAATTTGAATCCCCCTGGATTTAATCCCCAAACTTAATTGAGAAATTATTTTTTGCGGCTAACGCCACCCAAAATAATTTTCTAAATCAGCCCCTGACTCATAAACTTATTACATACTTATCAAGTAATTCGTATTACTATACTGGAACACTTCATACTCATAGAAAAAACTTTCCGATTGATGTAAAGTCAAAGAAGTGTATGAAGCATTTGGAATCACGATTGTATAGAAGTGAATTTGGTATTCTTGTTGCTATGTGGCAAGATAAAAAAGCCAACAAACCAGTAGTTGCTGTATCCACCAAGTTTTCAAAAAGTGTTGTTGATGTTCCACAAAGACGTGGTGGATTGACATAAAAACCAGAGTTAATTCACTGCTATAATTTATCAATGAGTGGATGCGATAGCTTTGATCAGAGTGTCTCATACTATAGTCATTTGAATCGAAAAACTGTAAAATGGTGGAAGAGAACCTTTAATTGGTTAATTGGAGTAACCCAAGTAAATGCATACATTCTTTACTTGCTAATCATACCTGCAGGAAAAAAAATTTCATTAAATTTTTTAAAAATGTTTGATCAATGAATATAAAGCTGTTAAAACTATGCCAGATAGTGTCAGCAACAAGAGACGTCGACCAAGAAAAACTGCTCCATTTGACAAATTTGAAGGAAATAAACATTTATTTGTTTACATCAAGGAGGACAGAAATTGTGTAGTATGTAGTAATCCAACTCAAAGTCGGCGCACAAACTATATATGTAATTGATGCTCTAACTCATCCCATTTGCACCCTAAAGACTGTTTTTATATTTATCATGCCAAGAACTGATTGAGGTTTGTGTATTATACAACTTTAAAATTCTTACATTTATTCAGGTAGTTGTTTTTTATTACAATCATGATCAGTTTTGAATTATTCAAATCCTTTCAACTTTGTCGATTTTTTTAAAAGTTACCCTTTGTCAATATATTATGGAAAAATCCTCACATTATTGGATTGGAAAATTCAAACTTTCGTTTTTTAGGTTTTATTGTAATAACAATAGTTTTATATGGTTACCAGTCTTCGTTTGCTTTTTTAAGTTTCTAAATTATGATTTATGCTGCAGAAAATTTACTTTCTAGTCATCAAATTTTAATTTTTGCAAATAAAGTCTTTTCTTTTCACCCTCAAAAATTTTTTCATCTTGGATCTACATAACTTAAACCTAGTAGAAAAGATGTACTCTGGCTTTCCATTGAATATCCATATCTAGAGACCTATTTAAAAGAACACGTTTATTTTTTGTCGCATACCTGTATTATTAATCTTCCTCTTTAAATTAAAATGATCTGAAATTGAAAAAAAAAGAAATTTGGTCCCTGAACATCATTTTTGACATGTTTGCATCAGTTTCATTTTTTCTCTTTCTTATTTCACCAAATGTCTCCATTGCTACCTGTCATATTTCTTTCTCTTTTTCTTTTTCCTCCGATTCTGCTCACCGTTTTATTTCAACTTGAATTCCTGACAACTCTTTGCACATAACCATGTTATCAATTATATCATCTAGGAGGATATTGATCTCTTTTGTTTTAAAACTGGAATATTAAAGTAATCTCTGTCTAACTTTGTTGTGACAACAATACTTTCTAAACTACTGTTTAGATTGTCTGAAATATTTATTTATGTGCTAGAACTTTCTTTCAATCCTTTGTTGAATTGGAAGGGCCAACTCATCAAAATTTCTTTTAAAGAAAATGGGAGAGAATTTGTCATTATGTTTCCTAAGTCTCTTGTTTAATCTATTTGGTAATTTTTGACTCACATTTACAATATCCACAGCGCTCTAAATCCACCTTGGCAATCAGCAATTGCTAACACATATTTTTGCGCTGGCAAAAAAATTGCAGAGTTACTGAATGTTTGATATGTTTTGGGAACTGGAGGCATATTACAGGAGAAAATAAATTGCTAAAATGTTCAGTAGGAACACTCTCCTAACTTATATGATGGATAAATTGCTAAATTAAATCTAGAGCATCTGTGCTGGGGCTACTAGAAAAGAGACACAAGTCTTTTGATTTTTTTGAATTTAAGTTCCTCAACTAATTGATCTCTTTAAAATTAAACTACAGAAATTGCACTGTTTCTGTCTGATATCATTTGAAGTATATTTGAAAAACAGTTCGCAGTGCACTACTTCTTTCAGTACTGGCTAAACAGTTCGTAGAGCAGAGCAGGTTTATGGTATATAGACAGGTTATTATTTCTTTCTTGTATGTTTTATGATTTTTTTAGTAAGGATATAAGCTGCTCAGAAAACTGTTCCAAAAATTAAATTAAAAACAACTTGAAGTCTAACTACGTAACAAAGCGATTTAATTACTTCTTGACTACTTATAGAGAATTAACAAATTGCCTTTGTAATCAAAATTTTCCTATAAAATATAAAAGTATAAAGTCATTCGAAAGAAATTTATTGATAACAAACCTTTAAGTTATTGCAGAGGGAATTTTGTATTTTGCCGACGAGGATGTGAGTTTCACCAGCAACGTGTTGCCAAGGCACTTTTTTCGTAATTCAAGTGTCCTGTATGCTTGTCCGGTTAGAGATCTGGTTGGCTGGCCAAGAAGTTAAGTATTTGATCTCTGTCATGGAAATGCAGGTTCAACTCTCTTACTGACCAATATGATTTTCTTTTCCGTAAGCTCAAATGGGAGCTCTAAGTCACCAGAACCAAACCCGTTGACCCTCCTGTAATAAATCAGTTTGTAAAATTATATGTTGGCTCCACTTATTTCTTTTGTATGTAAAACTTTGCCCAAACTGAATTGATAACTCACTCATAAAATCGTAACTTACTTAGAAATTTTTTATGTATGAATAGGTTAAAATAAGTATTTTAAGAATGTATAAAATAGTAATTTCTTGACTATTTACACTCACAAAGTTTTAACATTTAATTCTTTGTATTATTTACTAAATTTTTTTATTTTTATACTTGGGTGAAGAGCTGTTTGTATTTTATAAATACACCTAAATGTGTATTTACTTATTTATTTACTCACTTAACTTCACTTGTTTTCTTCCTTGTTTATTTTTTTTATAAATTTTATTCCAGCTTTGTGGGTAACTAAGGAAATATAGAAGGAAGCATGAAGCGAAATTGCCATTTGCTTAAAACTTGTTTAAGAAAATGTCTTGAAAAAATTTTGTGGTAGGTAATAATAATGCAAATTAAAGATATATTTTATAATTATAAATTAATAAATTAAAAGTAGTTAAGATTTTTGATTAATAAAATATATATAAATTTTTGTTTTTTTTTTTATATATATTTAGCATCTAGATCATTTAATCAATATTATTTTTTTTCCTGTTAGGAATTAAAATCTAATATATTAAATTATGTTTGGAATTAAAAGTGACATCACATAGTATAATAATATGAATTTATATGTATATGGATGTATGAATGTATTTATGTAAAGTTTTTTTACATAGTAATGGCTGCTAGGCAAGATTATAGAATTTTATCTACATTTGATGACAATGAATTTAAGGAACCTTCAGAGAATTCAAATCCTTTAATTTGTCTTGTTTTGTTCTCCATGGTAATATGTTTGAGTATGTTTCAGTTTGGTTATAACATGATGGTGGTGAACGATCTTCAGCCGGTCAGTTGAGAGTTTGTTTTCACTAAGTATATATTACTTTACAATGATACAGTTTTTGAGCTTCAATCTTACTGATGCAATTTTGCAATTTTAGTCTCTTAGTTGTTTCAATGTTTCTTTACATCAGATTTTTACTGTTATAGCGTAGAATTTATTCCACGATGGTATTGAACAGTCAGGTTAAATACAATAGTCAGGAAAATAAAGGTTGTACATCCAGACTTGATTTTTGATACAAAGCGGCAAAATATTAAATTTATATTATATTCTAATTTATAATATTTATAATATTCTAATTTAGTGATTTTTAGAGTTACTTCTTTAGCTTTAAAATTATAGAGCAAAAAATGAAAAACACTATTTTTTTTTTTTTTTTTTTCTGTTATTAATAAAAGTCATGTTAGGGATAAAAATTTGTATTCTCAAAAAAAAGCTCAAAAAAGTAATATTCACGGGAACTTTCTATTCACAGTGTTGGTACTTCTGATACAATTGTCTGGAAATTGAAAAATTTATCTTGAATAGTTATGAAAGTCTGGATTTTGTCTGGAATTATAGTTTTTATTGAAATATTATATTGCTCATGTTTCCTGATCTTTCTCTGTTACAAATTTTCTATATGTTACAAAAGAGCAGTTTATTTTGAAAAAATAAATTCATCATTTAGGTGTAATTGAAATAATTTAATGCACAGATTTGGTGATTACATCTGCATTTGATCATTTTTTGCTTTAGTTTGATTTAGTTTTTAACATTAAATGATCTTAGCTAACACCAATCACCAGTGAAATGCCTGGAGGAGAACGAGCAAAAAACAGACATACTTCAATGACGGCTGGCTCAATGAGAAAAGTTTTGATATCAATATCTTGATTTTGAAAGGAATTATTTCAACTTCCTTCAAACGCAAAGTGTGCGATGAAAACGAAGATGAAACGTTTGGGGAGGCTAGAAAGTAATTTTGAAATCCGAGTTAGCACACTTTTTGAACTTTTTCTTTCAAACAGCCTGTCTCAGAATTTTAAAAATTATTAAAAACAATTCTATTTTCTACTTTTTTTATTTAATAGAATTATTTTCCTTACTTAAAAAAACTGAAAGAAGATTTAAACAAATTTATCAAGTTCAGATGTTACAATACACATTCTAGTTGTTGTGTGTTTCACAACAAAACTGTACACAGTGGAAGTGAACGGTTTTTTTTACTTGAAATTCTCTGAAAAGTTATCGTCTGAAATAGCTGTGTAGGATAATCAAATTAATTTAGTCCAAACTTCCTTTCTTGTACAACAAGACTTGATCTATTTATAGTTATTTATAGTTCGCTGCTTTAATTAATTGTTAAAGTCAAAGTACTCAAGAATATTGAGTCTTATAATTTGTTACAATTACAAATGGTAAACATTGATGATGATCTGCTTCAAATGAAAAGAATAAACGTTGGAAATGAAGAGACAAACAAAAACTGGATATATTATGATGATTTTTTTGCTTGAAATG
The DNA here is from genome assembly GCA_035046665.1 of Euphysa ruthae. NCBI lineage: Eukaryota > Metazoa > Cnidaria > Hydrozoa > Anthoathecata > Corymorphidae > Euphysa > Euphysa ruthae. The sequence continues at coordinate 12,566 of JAUZNK010060906.1, forward strand.
TTGCACGTGTTGTTTGGAGCATTGGTATTAACCTGTAACGCCTTGTTATTCTAACCGTAAGACTGTGTGAATTTTTTAAATAGTGGTTGATGTATTGAAAATAAAATCCACTTTTGAGAAAAGAGAAAGAGATTTCTTTCTGCACCATGATGCGTGCCTGTACTAGATTTGTACTAGAGTTTTTTAGATTTCTTTTGTGGTTGTAAAATAGTTTTTTCATGCTCACAGAGATCTAAAAGGATCATCAACAAAATTTATGAGTTAAACCAGATGTGGCCAGTGATAACAGTTAATGCTTTTGCCCAAATGTCATTTCCAAAAAAAAAAGATAAAAATTGAAAAGAAAAGTAAGGAACCGAACGTTTTTGACTTGAAAATAATAAGTTTCTGAAATCTGTTCCAGACAAAGATATGAAATCCATCAAAAGAAGTTCGCTGAAGAAAAAGAGAAAAATAAAGAGCTTGTTGAAATGAGCAATGGATTGGAAAGTATCACAACACATTGGAAGACACAATAAAGAAATTGGATTCATCTTTTGTTGACCTGATATACAAAGCAGAAAAAAGAGAGCATAATGCGTTTTGTTGGTGAATGAAATGCTTGAAAAAGAAAAAGTTAAGAGAAGGTCTGACCAGTTGTCTATGTTGAAGAAGTTGAGGAGCTTCAAATTGAGAAATCTGGTTTGAAGGACAACCATGTTGAAGGATATTTTATTTAAATTTTACAACCATGCATATTTTAAGAAAATAAAATATTGTTTTGATGTACAAATTTTAGTGTCTAAAAATTTATGTACATTCAGCAGTTTTGTTTGGTCTCTAAGGTCTGTACTAACCCTGCTATGTATGATAAGCAAATTTTGTACAATTTTAGAAAGAATTTTGAGAATCTATTAGATCTGTACTAACCCTGAATCAAAAATGCAAAGTTATGCAATCAAGAGTTTTAATGAATTTTGAACTATTTTAAACTGAAGAAGTACAGAAAGTAGAATATAAAATAAATGTTTTCTTGGGTTATTGAAAATGATGTCGGGATTTTTAGTAACATTCCCTGAAATTATCTGGTTTCAATTGGTTTTGGTGCTATACGTACATAGAAGAAAGATGTTGGTGGAGGAGGACACAGCAAATCATAAGTATATATATAAGAGAAAATTGCATACAAAATAAAAATTTAAAACGTTAAATTAAAGTTTTTAGAAATTGTTTGCTTCGTGTTGCTTTTTAATCATAGTTTTTTTTTTCTTTTTTAGAATTTTGATGCTCTATGATTGTACTTTTAGATAGTGAAAGTGTTCTTCAAAGACGTTAATAACTTTAGTTCCTTTTTGTGGCCGTTTGCTGTTGCAATCTTTGCGATTGGTGGAATGATTGGAGCATTTATTGGACCTCATGTTGCAAATAAAATTGGAAGGTAAGTTTAATTTTACACCTCTTTTTCATTAAGTATTCGCTAGATAAGTAAAAATGTTTAATTTGAAGATGTAAAAATTGTTTTCTACATAAGTTATTGTCTGTTTAAATTTTTAAATGCTTGAACACTAATTCTTGCTGGAATAAAATTTTAATGTTTCATAAAATATTTAAGCAAATTATAACAAAAATTTAAGGAAAAGAATTGAATAATACTCTTATACGTTCTCTGACATCAGTTCAAAGTCATTGTCTAGTTGTTGTTTGTATTTCTCACTCATTTGCTTAAATGAAGACTTAAATTAGGCTAGCTTTGCATTTTTTTCTCAAATTTCGCACTTAAAATGTATAATTGATAAATCGGGTTTTACAATATTCACAACCGAAATTATACACCATATTTTTATTTTGTGGAAATGTATTTTATAATATAAAACATATCTGGATGACTGTAAGTGGAATAAGAACATCACTTACTGCTACATCGTTTATGTTAACACTTATTGTCAATGACTCAATTTTATCAATTTTTTTTTTTTTTTTTTTTTATTTTTTTTAAACAATTTGTTTTTTAATTATCTTATCCAAATGGTTCAAAATTTTAGTGAACAAAGTTCCTTCTATCAGTCTTGTCCAGAAAATTCTTTCATTCAATGAAATCAAGTTCTAAAGAGTAAGTATAAGCTTTTTGTACATGCCACACAAGAAATATGTTATTAAATAGTTTTCTTTTTGTGTTAAACATATATTTTTTTAGAAAAAGTGCGTTGTTGTTTAATAACATCCTTGTAATTATCGGTGGACTACTTCTTGGACTGACAAAAACCTCGCATTCGGTTGTTCTACTAATTATTGGCAGGGTTTTTCTTGGACTCAATGCAGGTATGGCAAAGTAAATTTACTTTCTGTTATGCATTATTAGCATCTGCACCAGATATATATA
>JAUZNK010060917.1:0-14919 GCA_035046665.1 Euphysa ruthae
TATTTCATATCAAACTCCCATTAGTTCTCTAAATTGTGGCCTATTTCAACCAATACGTATTTTGCTAGAGTTTTAAACATATAACAAATTATAGCATTTCTAAAAAAAAGTATATATGTTCTGAAGACAAAACAAAGAAACAAGTAATTCTTGTATGTTTTCCAGTAAACAAAAAACTGGCCTTCTATTTTTTTCGCCGAAATGCAGAATATCAGGCCCTGTATTTAAGTAGGCCATGGTCATATATATATATATATCAGTTTATTTATTTTTTTATGGTAAATTTAAGGAAATTGTTTAAAAAGTTAAAAATAAATGAAATAGACAAAATGCTACAAAACCAACCAAATGAGCAATACAATACAATATAATGTTATACCTGGATTTACACTTCATACAGGCATGAATGAACAGTATGAACACCGCTAAAGATAATGCTGCTCGACATATCACCAACATGTAACGGGCAGGGTTTTCTAGTTTTCTTTCAATATTTGCCAATGTGACAGTATCTTTTCGTTGCCGCTCCGAAGAACCTACTAAATAAATATCTTTTATATATATGGCAGAAAAATAAAGCTGCACTTAGCTGCATTTAAATAGTAAATGCGTACTAGGTTATAAAGAATTTTAATGCATGCATTATTTATTTATTATAATTAATTTGTATTGAAAAATACGAATTTTCAAAGGAAGAATTTAAATAAGAAAAAAAATTCATAAGCTCTTCAAAAGAGTACTTTCAATTTCAATATACTGTAGTAAAATAATTACTCGTTAATTTCAAATTATCATTATTAAAGAAATTTATTGATTATATTTATATGTATTTATATGTATTTATATGAATCTAATAAGTTATTAAGTTATAAAGCTAATATTCTCCATCTGGGCACGCGTTACAATATTCTCCATCTGGGCACGCGTTACAATGTATTTTTTTTAAAGGTTATAATTGATGGGAAAAATTAAGTTCAGTTTAGAAAAAACCAAGAAAATCATAAAGACATTTTTACTCTAAAATTCATTTTTTTTATTAAAAAAAAATATTCCCTGAACATGATTTTAAAAACCAATACTAAAAGTACTACAAAGGTCTTGAAAAAGTTTTCGATTCCTGAGAACTTTAAAGTTTGTTGAGTTAAAATTGTAGTTTTAATTCTCTTTTAGGATTTCCACCGCAGTATTTAAAACTTTTTTTTAGATCTCGATGATAGAGATATCATAATTTTTAAGTATTTTAAGATCTCCACTCCTGTTTATAAACATTTTTCAGGATCTTTACCCTTATTTATAAGTTAGGATCTCCACCAATTGTAACGATATTTTGTGATAATTTTAGAATTTCTTTTTAAAAGTTTGTTTTAAATAATCCTCAATTCTCGTAAATTTTCCAAAAATAAGGAAATTCGGGTTACATGGAAACTACGACGATCTTGAAAAAAAAAAAAAACGATTTATTAGAGAAAGAACATATCAGCCTTGAAAAACAAGAAGAAATACAAAAAGTTTATCGAAAATTTTTTACCTTAATTGAAAGCAAAACCTTAATATTATTACCCGGGGTAATTTGTTTGCAGCATGGTTGGTTATGGAATTATATACCAATTTTATTACTCCAAACAAGAGAACACAAAAGAGAAATAAACAAAAAATCCTAAAACGAATGATAGCGTAAGTCTGTTCTGATGTTTCATTTGTAGTTTTTGAAAGATGATGACCTTTATTAAGGTTAGAATTTTGCCAGAAAATGACAATCGCAAAATTCATTTAATTTCAAATGTGGATTTAAAATTTTTTTTCGAAAATCAAACAATTTCAGTTCTCACTTAGAGCTACCGTTTAAAGTAACTGAAATTAAATGGAGTAAACATTTTTCATAATCTAAACGCTATATTGATCTTATATGTAGAAAATTGAATTAAATTTTTATTTTGGTAGTACAACAATTATAGCTGGCCACGACAATTGAAAATGGAAGAAGGTTTTGGTCTTGTCAAAAAAAATATTATGCGATGTCGATAACTCAAAAACTAAAGAAGATTTTTGCTAAAGTAAAGGACTTCTTTCATAATTAAGTACAAAACATCAATACTAATATAATTACCTGCATAACAATATAAGAAATTAACTTTATTCAAAGTCTTCCATATGTCTCACCAGTTTTAGATTGAATGTTATTTCGACGCTTCTTCCTCGTCAATGTGGTTATGGGACGTTTTTTTAAAATTACCGCCCAATCACATTGTCTTCCACGGCTATGAAAAAAAATAGAGAATAAATTTGAAAGATACAAACAAAGTAATCCTAATCAATCGGGGAGTGATATCTTAAAACGATAGTAGTAACAGGCCTAAAAGGATATCTCTATACAAGTAAGAAGATTGGCGTACCAGCCCACCTAAAAAGAAAGTATTATTTTCTGTGGTAGAAAGCAAATAATTTTTAGAAAATTTAGACGATTAAGCTTCACAAAAACTTGTTCCTTTAAAATCTTTCGTAGAATTAATTCCTACAGTAGCAGGGTGCTTTATTTGTGCTATATTTCATAAGTGATAAATGTCATAAGGTTATCACGCATTAATATTACAATTAACCGTAAACTGCAAGTTCCCTACCTCTGGCGTTGAATTTAAGGCATAAAATTTTGCAGAAGAACTTTAAACAACTATGAAAGTATTGCCGTGATATGTCTTTCTTAATACGCTGTTTAAGATGCAGCAGTTTGAAATATTTGTTTTCGGAAATGATAAGTAATAAAACTCATATAAACGATTAGAAGCAATGACTTTTAGTGCTTGTCATTTATCAATTATTTGTCAATTATCTTATATTTATCTTTTTATTGCTTTTTATTAATTTTATTTGTTTTCTCGTTGTAGTAAATGAAAACAGCCACAGATACAGAGTCCTTTCTAGCATCCGTCTTTAAGCAATCTGATTGGTATGTTGAGGTTGACTGATAGATATAACATCGCTTATCTTTAACGAAAGCTATTTTGAAAAGTAATAAAAAAAATATCACGTGTAATAAGAATTTACACTTCACAGTAACCGCAACTGCTTAGTTAACTACTTTACGAAATGTAATGGTGTGTGCTATGACAACAGGTATCATTAATTTGATGTCAGTGTTCTGACGTCACCTCGATTAACCCAAGAATTTGTACGAAATTGTTCACTAAGCTATTAATGAACATGTAGAACCTAAAGAGCTATTACGGAGCAAGTGTAATTTTAAAAACAACTAATTTCGTAATTAATCTTATAAGTCTTCCACAAGGCTTTAAAAACTTTGTGGAAGATTTTATGATTTTAAGGCTATGGCATGTTAATTAAATTTTGTAGATTAAACGCCAACTTGCATTCTAAATACTAAGAAATTGCTGATGTCTAAAAAATATTTGCCTAGTAGCACCAATAGCGAATTCTATTTACCCTTGAAATAGGGTCTAAGCTTCCAAATTGAAGTTGGTTTTGATTACTAGCACGGTCCTAGTCTGGCCTGTAAAAATACAGCAAAAGTTACAGAGGTGATTAAGTTTTTAAGACACTAAAAACAGTTATGCCGTTGGAAAAAACAGTATATCGTATTTTTATACAAAGTGTGTTAGATATGGTAGCTTTTGCTCATTAGAACAATCAACTAAATATAGAAAAAAGAGAAGAGGGATATCAAAACGCAACAATCTAAGTTAAAAGATTAGAAATGCTGTAAATACTGAAATCAAAAACAATAAAAATTTTTTTTAACATACCTAAAAAAGATATATTGAAAGTTTATTAGTTACCAGTTACCCATCTTAATCCCAACTAACATGTATCATCCTCCAAACCCGATTAAGTCTAAAAAGGCAAGTGTAATTGCAATAAACAAGCATTACATCAACGAGAAAGATAATATAAACCATATCTATCGTTAAGAGTTTATTTTAGTAATCTAATCTTTGGTCACGTTTTATGTTCGTTTAGACAACAGCAAATTTTACTGCTGTAGTTTTTTTTTTTTTTAATTTTTTAATTCTTTCCGTCATAGTTCATACTATACAATTTTACTTTCAGCCCACTAAACTCTTCCAACGAAACAACTATAAACTTTCCAATCACCATTTCATTTTCTACCATGTAGCAAGATAGACAGGGGAAGTTGTCTAAAAACCTAACATTTTTCATAATAATTAGTATTATTTTATTATGTTGACCACTAGTCAAGTGAGATTCCAAAAAAGGACTTATGCAGTTTTTTAAGGCTCTAAGCATTAAGCAATCATTTTGGCGAAAATATAACTAAAACTATACTTTTTGTAAGTAAATACAAACTGAAGAAAACTGACAGTTTTGACATCCATTACCATGGTATTAAAATTAAGCAACATACCAAGGTTAAATATCTTGGATATATTTCTGATGAAACACTTAGCAGAGAATCTATGGAACTTAATGTAATTTCCAAAATAAATTATAAATTATATTTTTTATACAGAAACAGTAAATATGTAACTCCTGCTCTTCGAAGACTTTTATGTAATTCATTAATTCAGTCTCATTTTGACAATGGATGCTCTTCATGGTATGCAAATATTAATAAAGCTTTAAAAACAAAAATTCAAACTGCACAAAATAAATGTATTAGGTATTGTCTTTTATTAGGAAACAGAGAGCATTTAACAATTTATCACCTTGAACGAATAAATTGGCTTAATGTAAACGACAGAATTGAAAAATGTATAAGTGCAAGTGCCTTTAAGTTTGTTAACAGAAATTCCCCTGAATACATTTCTGAGGTCATCAAAACTAATCTAAATAACAGCTTAAAAACTTGATCAGCCTTTTAGAAAAACTAACCAACAAATATAGGCATGTTATACCGTTGGAAAGATAACTTAAAATTGCGAAACATTTAATAAAAATCCTCAGCTTTGTTTTCATTTAAAAAATAGACGAAAAAGTAAAAAGTGTATAAACTCAATAAAAATAAAATAAGTTCTTTCCTCTACAGAAAAAGTTTCGTATACAATGACTTTTACAAATGGCATTCTATTTTCACCAAAAAATAATTTTAAAAGAGTAAATAAGACGCAACATATACAAAGAATTAAAATCAACTCAACAAGTAATTTTTTTTTGTTTTTGCTTATTTTATCGGTCTCGCAAATGAGTCTGGTGTAGCAAGAGCCTTGTACTTGATAAAGACTCTATTGTTTCAGTTTGGGCCACTTTATTTTTCAAATTGGGGAGTGTTAATTGATGAAAAAACCTGGAGATGAAAGGAAACTCCATCTTGCCCGATTTAGGCTGGACAAATATTATCTAACATTTTGATTTCCCTTATCCTTCTCACAATTTTCTTCACCGATTTGAATCATAGTCCAGGCTCTATTTTCTTAGTAGTCTGGGTTTTATCTTTCCCAGTCTACTAGCAAGTATTAAGATAAGAATATTATCACAAAAAGCGACCTTTTCAGCATGGCATCTTCTCGAAAAAGTTTGTTTGAAAACGTGAAAGCCGGTTTTGAAAACAATGACTGCACTGCGTTATTCGTTATATACAAAGGTTTAAACACAAAATTCAGAGTAGTAGATGATATAGTTGATCATGTTGCACTGTGACATTCTGGGATGATAACTGAATACAAACTTGATCCAATTGATCTTGGGAATGCACCTTAATCTCAAAATCAAAATGAGTGATTATTAGAATTTAGGTAGAACTAAAACTTTTATCATAAATACTAACAAATCACATTCTCTTGTTACGTCAGAATAGGTTCTTAAATATGAATAATTGTTATGATAATCTTTGTATAGTTAAAAGATTATTTTGTGGTTTGTTTGCATTGTTGAAATCTTTAAGGGAGTAAATAGTCAGTCAGTTTTACAGTAATAGAATGAAAATATAAAGCTGGGGATACACGCTGAATGATTTCTTGTCAATTTTTATTGATTTTTGCCGAATTTATTTTTGCAGATTGTCAATTTACTTGAACTTTGCATGTTGTTTTTTTTTTGCGGATCTTTGATAAAAGTATTATTTCATCGTATGTGATAAAAAGGAATGGAAGCAAGAAAACAAGGAAATAATGATTATGTACATTTATATAATAAAAATATCTAAGCCGGTGATCGCCTGTCTCTTCTTCATTGTCATCATTGAGAAGCTTGAATATGTTTTTAATGGGCTCGCCGTCTAAGACATTTATTTCCACCCTTTCGTCATCAGAATTAGAACTCGAGGATATAAAATTTTGATGTTCACCGTCACCAATATTAGGTTCAATTTGCTCAAAGGTAAGTATATCCTACGATGGGGTGGCGTGTTTTGAATTGTTCTCAGCCATAGTTGGACTAGAGACAGGTGCGTATTTGGATGGTGTATAGTATACATTTATGATTAGAGAAGATGGGATTTGGTGTTTTTTTTCATGTAGTTGTTTGGCTGTGGAACCAATTCAGCTTCTTTACTGGTACCGGTTGGAATATGAAGCCTTGAGGTTCTAAAAATTCTTTTAACAAAACAGATCCGATGAAAAGACTTTTTACCCATAAGGTTTTGGCAAACAGTCGCAGATTATACTTTATAGTGTGACCACGAAAAAACAACCTTTGTAATTTCGTTGCTATAAAAGTGCTATTATAGAAAATACATGCTATGTTTTCCTAGCATGTATTTTCTATAATGCTCGTATTCGGTTGCACGGGTTTAATCAAAAAAAAAAAAAAAAAAGAAAAAAAAACTCTCGGATAACACCCGTTAGAATATTTTTTGACGAAAAAAAAACTCGTTTATTTTAAGTTAAAATTTATTTTAGTGAATGGGCAATTTTTATCAAATTTGCTTAATTTATTTTGGCAGATGCGCGACTTTTAAAAAATTTAGCGGAATTTATTTTTGAGGATGAGTAAATTTATTCCCCCAAAATTTATAGGTAGTTTTTCTTCAGGTTTTATTGGCTTTCTCATACTTGTTGGTTGTTTTGTTATATAAAGCCGTAATTTTTGCAAAAATATTTTAGATGTTTTTGTGTTTATTCTTAAATAACGCCGAAAAAAAAGTTAAAGCAACCGTCTGAAAATACCAATATGATAAAAGGGTCGATTTGGTGATATAAACTTATAAAAAGTTTCAACAATTTTTTTTTTTTTTTTAAGAATCAATTAAATTCATAGGTCATGCTTAATTCAAATATTTTGTAGTGTATAAATAATAAATCTTTTAATCAAAAGTAACTGAGAAGATGAAAAAAGAAATTAAGAATCATATTGATGTTATATTAATCAACAATTAAAATTTTGCTGTTTTAGACAAGAGTGCAAAATAGAACAAAGAAAAATTTCTAAATAAACGTTTTTGAATGTTCGCCGAATTGAAATATCTGATATTTGACTCTCCATAGCCCAAAGTGGAAGGAAAAATTCTAATCACTCTTTGGAATTACCAAAAGTTTCGTAAAAGTTTTTCAAAAATTTAGTGCAGGTGAGTGTTGAACGTATGAGTAGAGATATTAAAGGAAGTGAACGTTACAATGGTTTCAAATGTCACCGTGTCTGAAACACGCTCGTTAAATGCTAAGCAACGAGCTTTAGAGATATATAATTTAAGATATATATATATATAAATATAAAAAAAAAAGAAAAAAAAACATGATTCAGATTATAAACACGTGTTAAAATTAAAAAAAAAAAAAAAAAAAAAAAATTCTTGAACGCTTTATTTGTAACAATGAAAAAGAGAAATACGACAAAGTTCAAGAAAACAAAACAAGGTCAGAAAATATTTTATCAATAGAGCTAGTCATCAATCCCTGGGCTTATTAGCAATAAAACTGCGCTTTTTAATCAAATATTCTGTTCTTAAATTTCTCAACAGGGTTCTTTAGATATAATTTTATATCTTCTGGGAATGATTCTCTGAAATTGCTCATAACGTTTATTTCCAAGAAAAACGAAAGTTTATTAATTATTCAACAACGTTCGAGAAAGTAAGAAAAATAACAAAATTCGAGAACCGCTCATTTCCAGAACTTAAACCCTACCTTTTTAGAGAGGTATTGGAATGTACTTTTTTAAAGTGACAAAATTGAGGCTTATATAGTTTTCATTGGAATTTAATTGCGTGATAAAACTTTTAAGAATCTGCAAATGACAAAAAATTTTTTATATATATATCTTTCCAAAACAAAATATTCTTTTATATTTATTCTCAAATTAGGTTGATTTCTAAAAAAAATACTTTTGTAATCTTTCATTATAGAGTCATGTTTTTTTTGCGAACCAATTTATCATAATATAACAATTCCAAATATGTAAAAAAAAAAAAAAAAAAAAAAAAAAATTCTCTTAACAAAATCATGTGTAAAAAAAAATATCGTAGTCATGTAATATTTCTTCCATTCTTTGTTTCTTGAAATATATAAATAATAATACCTACTTTTTTTGTTGGCTTAAAAGTGTGTGTGTGTGTGTGTGTGTGTGTAAAACCACATTTAGATGGATTTTTAATGATAAGACGAAAATGGTCTTGTTGTCAATTTTTCAAGACCATTTTTTTGAAAAATGATATGATAAGGTAATATTTTCGTATAAATTTTAGATGATGAATAAGTTTTGTTTTAGGATCACATCCCAAAAATTTTTTATGTTTTAAGCATTTAAATGATCAAAAAAAAAAAAATAGAATCCAAAAAAAAATTTTAATGATGTGCTCTCCACAAATAAATAATTGAGAACTCAATATTATATTTTATATCAGAAAAAAAAAATCTCATGCTTAATTAATAACAATTGCGTTGCAGTAGCGGAAAAAAATTTTTTATTGAAATTTATGACTAAACATTAAAACGCTTGACTTGTTTATTAATGTTAGAGAATAACTTTGATTTAGCATCTATACAGAGATCCCTGTCAAAAATACTTTTGTATCAAACTTCAATTAAACGCGAAACATGTATAAATCTCGATATTAACGCTCTTGAAAAAAAGTGAAATGGTGGTTGACATGTATTTTACACATTTTTAATCAAACATTTTCATTGGTCGTTGCTGTGACAACTGCTATCAAAAAATTGACGGAGCGATATCAATATTTTAAAGATTTTCATTGGTTGGTTTTAAAGAATCATATCGTTTTTGATTGACGTTTTTATACAATGGGCAAATCTGCAATAACAAATGATAAAAAAATGTTACAATCAAATTTTTTTAAGTAAAGCGGATAGCCCAGTTGCTACGGTGTCGAAATATTTTATTCTGACGACGATCGTGCTACATGTTTCAACTGCTACTAGACTCTCCCTTTTTTTGAACTGAAATATTCCTTCAAATAAGCGCATAAGTTCAGTATCTGAAAAACAAGGCTTTTATCTCTCTCTTTGGAATCAATAAAACGAGATTAAGATTTGCAGTAAAAAAATAATTTTGAAGAGCTTAGCAGACCAGGGGCTCTAGTTTTGGTTTTTCTTTTGGACGGATTGGTTTTTGAAAGGTCCTCCGACGTACTGATAAAATCCCAAAAACGTTCTCTATGACGTTCTTCTTGCTCTTGACTATCGATAATTTTATATTCATTCTTCTTCAGTGGCGTTTTACCAGAGTAAGGGGTCATAAACCACTTTTTTTAAGGGAAGATCTCATTACCCAATAAAAAGTAAGATAAGTTGTTCTCATCGTTTTCATTGATTTCTTTGTGTGCATTTAATAGACAGTCTTCAAAAGCTTTCCCCATTGTAGAATTTATAAGTATTCCACTGACATTATTGCAGCTAAGTTGACCAAAATTAAGGAAGATAAAGCAACAGTTAGCATCACATATTTCCATCAAAACTAAGTTGAAGAAGCCTTTGCAGTTATAATATAAGTTCCACTTAATTTAGGGCATTCGATCCTTATGTGTTTTCCGTTAAGACAGCCTATTAAATGCAGGAAGTCCCATCGTTCTTCAAAGTCTTTTGACAGCCTTAACCAATTTTTTTCTGGTTTTGGTCCAGACAAATACTTATCTTTCAAGCAAGAATAAATCGAGTCAACTTTTTCAGAGATTGTTTTGCTTGCTGTTGCTTTCCTGATTCTAAATGAGTAGCATAAAGATTGTTGTGCATCGCCTGGAAATTTCAATGTTAAAGCCTGGCGCAAGTTTGCTATCTTTTTCTCTGAGCCTAGTATAATTTTTTGCAATTCGAGGACCTACTAATGTTCATAAATGGTCGAAACTTTGAGGTGACATGCGCATGTAGTTAATCAAAACTATTATTGATGACTAAAAATCTTGGAAATCTCCTCTCTTTGGACCAGGCAGATTTTTATGCCAAAAACCTGGAGAATTAAACTTGACATCGTGGCATAAAGTATACAACGATTTCTATGCCATTTAAGCCGTCTTATTTGTACTAAGGAGGCTTGAGGATCTTTTATTTTAGTTTTCCTAAAATCTAAATACCCGAAAATGAGTAGCAATATGTGCTTTAGGTGTCAGCTCGAATAAGTTTTATTGCATAAAAATTGATAATACATCCATATATACCTGAAAAAATACTTCGTATCTTCATATCGCAGTTGGGAAATAAGGCGCTGATACTCTTAAAGCTCATTATGCCGTTGAAATATTTTCGCCAACCAAAATCTTTTATTCATCTTTTCACGCCATCGTCTCTTTTTTATAAGTAAATAAAGAAATAGTTTTTCTTCTCAAAACTCTTCCTCCATTACTTCGAGAAATGTTTGTATTTTGTATGTTTATTTGCTTCAAAATAAACCGGATAGTTTAAATTTAAATGTTGTAGTGGGGATATGCTATAAAATAAAACTTGCAGAAAAAGGTTATACTCAAAAATTAACATTAACCACAAGTGGGCACCAAGCTTAAATGAATAAGTTGCCCCCTGTCTGTTTGCACTCTTACCAAATAATATAATCAGATATGCTGAAGATTCATTGATTGTTTGGACAAGTTTTCAACGTGGTAAATGCTAAATCGAAAGATTTTTTAGTGGATTTTGAAAATGCTCCAATAGATTCCTTTACCGCAAATTTTATCTTTACCACAAAGTAATTTTGGCTGACTTTTTCCTCCAAAAGCTCTGGACCAGATTTCAGATTTGCAACGTTCTCCATAAAAATTTCCTTCATATAAAAAGTTGTGAAATACGAGGAAATATTTACTCTAAATCATCAAAGTTTACAATTTTTTTTTTAAAATTTTTTTCTTCATTCTTTATATTCTTATCATTATTATCTTATCCACCTGCTTCTTCCCTAAAATTTGTTTAGTATGTTAGGCCTAAATACATCACAAGATATTATACCCAATATCATTAACTTTTGAGTGCATATGGATTGTGAGGATGACACATTGAGAGATGGAGAATACATCCTCCAAAACCCCAATTATAATATGACTTAACTGTGTTCTAACTCAAACCCAGAGATTTGTATGTTAGAAAAAGATTATCGTGTAGAAAAAACACGCATAAAATCGCGAAGATTATACAATGAAGCTAGCCATATGAGATGAAGAATATAGTTTCCAAAAACCCTTTTTAAATGTCTTTTATAGCAATATTCACATATACATGATAGTTATCTTTTTTTGTATTTATTTAGAGATTCAAGTTGAAACAAAGCTAAAGTTTTTTATTTCATCAGTAACATTCAATGGAAGTGAAAACTGTATATTTGATAACCTCAATGATTTTAATGAAGACGTGGTCATGCGAGATGAGCAGCCCTGCAAATCTATAGATCGACGTTTTAGTTATGCATGTGAACCGACACCTTTTCTATGCAGCGTATGTTTAGGGAAAAATCTCCAAAGAAAAACTGATAAATATGATGACAAAGATAAGTTTAGAAGAACAAGTTATAATAAAATAGAAACAGACTTAAAATTCCTCCCTATAGTCAGGGAAAAAAAGTACACACCACCCAATCAGTTTTTATACGCCGATCATCCGTGTCATATAACGCAGCTATTTCACCCCACCGCTAAACAAAAAATTTTTAAACAGTTGCATCTATCACCTCAATTCCAAAACGAAATCATTGCAAACACCGATTTAAACAATACTTTTAACGCGCGCTTTAGTGACCATGCTCTACGTGCAAAACCGAGTGTTACCGTGAACGATTGTATTGGTATTAATGAAGAAAAAGTTGAAAATAAACTCGCAGAAGAAGGTGGAACATCAAAAGTTAAAGATGTCCAAAAAACCTAATGAGAAATAACACTTTTCAATTGATATCATTTATTATTTGCGTCCATCTGTTTAATGCCTTGTTTAATGTTAAGAAGTATTTTCGTAAGCGTTGCACATCGTTGGCTTTTTTATTAAAATTTTTTTTTGTCTTCATAGTTAAATTTTTACAAAACTTGACAGGAATTTTTGGTAAACTAGGTGCTAAAGAAAACTCCATTGAAAATCACTTTTGAAAATTAAATACCCTTATCTATGTTCGGGAGTGCATGGACTGTGAAAATAAGATAAGTATTTTTATATAATTTTTATGTTCGTTATTGGATAGTTTCTACAACGGGATTGTTAATGAAGTTTTTATAATGAATATGATTGATAAATAGAATTTTTATATTTTGGGTAAATGTATATAAATAATATGTAATTAATGTATATAATGATTAAAACAAGTATTTGTGTAAGCATATTATTTGAAACTTTCTTTGACTTCCTTAAAATATTTGGTTACCTTGTTTGGACATATTTTGGCGCACTGTATGAATAAAATTTTTGGTACTGGTTAAATTTGACACAATCAAAAATAATAATAATTTGGCGCGGATTTAATTTGGCGCAAAAGAAAAAAAAATTTTTGGCGCGGAATAAATTTGGCGCAGCTAGAAAATTTTCGATAAATTTAAGAAAATATGAAAGATTTAAAAATGTAATAAAAACAAGAACTATAATCACATATTTTAACATACAACTTCACTAAAATAACAGAAGACTGAATAGCGTATATCAAACAACGTCTTTGGTAAGCAAAAGTCGTTATCTAGAGCCTTGATTCTAATCATTCATCACCGACGATTAATATGCCATCAAAATAAACATCGCCTTCGTAGTCACTTTCCTCCCATTCAGAATTTTCTTCGTTAAAAGTTATATTTACAAAAATTTCCCGCAACTCGTCTGTTGATTGGTTGATGGTTGATAATTCTAATTGGTTGATGTAAGAATGATTTTTACAATGCTTGTTAATCGCCAAATCGAAAGGCTGGAAGGATTAAGTCATATTATTTGGTATCAACGCGTAATAAATAACGTTATTCCTCAAGAGAGAGATTACGGAATCATTGATTTGACCATGAAATACATCCATAATAACCAAAGCTGCTTGCTTGGGTTTTCCCAATTTCCCATGGTATGATAATTTCATTGATCAGCTTGATGGATTGCATGGTATTGCTAAAATGTTGCTTTCCATCATAGATCAACAGCAAAGCTAACGAACTCACATTACAGAAGATCACCTCTGGTCCAAGATAGAACAATGGTATAGACACTGTTATTGCACAGGGGCTGTAACAGTGTCTATACCTGGTACTGTGATTAATCAACTTCTGATGGAAAGATACAAACAATTAGTTAAAAATCTTTACGTGGCACCAAAGGAAGAAGAAATTTTGGAGACAGTTTTGCAGTTAAAAAAATACTGGTGAACAAGATCTGGCTCAGGTGGTCCCAAAGTAGAAAAATAAAACGAAGCCTCTTTCTACCGACAGTAATAATATTCAAAAAGATTTTTTTTAACGATAATGATATCATAAAAAATTGAAAAAAATAGTTTTTCAATATTCCAAAATTTTCCTAATATTTGTGTAGAATATTCATAGTCGTTCGAATTACGAGTGCGATAAGTCTGAGACAGATGGATGATAGGACGTTCGCTTGAATGTTCCGCGCAGCACGGACTTCCCGTAAAGAAAGAGGCGAATAAAGAATGGACTGGAACACAGTCTAATATTTGCGGTGATCGGGTCATCCCAAAAGAAAAAAAAAATTGGGTTTAATTTGACGCAGTTGAAAAAAAAGAATAAATTATCCTGGATTTAATTTTGTTATCGCTAGTTCAGCTAAAAAATACCAATAACTCTAAACAACGTGGATAAAAAAACTTCTTATTTCTTAAAAGCCACAGTTAAACTCTATCATGAAATTACAGTAGAAAAAGAATAATTTGGCGTGGATTTAACTTGGTGATTTTTGCCATTTTGCGTCAAATTTTCTCAGCGCCAAAGTTTATCCGAAAAAGGTAGTCAGAGTACTCCCCTTCCCTTAGCGACTATGATAAACTTTCCAAGACTATTTTAGTTATTTTTACGTCTTTTTTCAAAAGCAACGTAAGCATAAAATCAAATATTTAAAACGATCTGATGCTTGAAAACTTTTTTATGAAGATTTTGAATATTGCTTTTAATATTCAGTATCAAATTTTATACATATTAAATTGCTCCATATATGCTAAAACTAAGTGATTTAACCGTAGAAATTTAAATTGTATGTGTCAAGTTGCCTTAATAAAATTTTACTTGTGATACTATGCGCAAACTTAGCTGAACAAAACTTGTAATTATATAGTAATAAAAAAATTGCATTTTATTAATTGTTATGGGGCATTACGATAGATTTTTAATAGGCGGTTTTATTGTTGCGAAAGTAAAAAAGCGGGGAATGAAGGACACATTTGGCAATAGTGTGAAAAATTCTCTATATTAAGAAATTTTTAATTAAAAATATTTGAATAGATAGAAAGTAATTCAATGAGACAATAGTACCAAGTCGAAACCGAAATAAAATTAACTTCAATACTGCCAGCAGAGAATTTATTCCTATTCACAGCTTCATTGTTTATATTAATCCCAGGTAGCGTTAGAAAACTCTTTTTGTTTGTTGAATTATGTTTCTGTTTTCT